>CAUYON010025583.1:0-30623 GCA_963573935.1 Arctocebus calabarensis | reverse complement strand
TGCCTTGGTGTCTCCTTCACTTTACACTTAGGACTAAATGTGGAACCCCCATTTCCTATGCCTAGGTCAATTTCATGTGAATTTCCTAGGCCTCAATTCCATGAATGGACTGTGTCCATTCATTGATACATTCATTCACTTTTCCCCTGCGGAAGAGACTGTGTTTGTTCATTGATACATTCATTCACCACCTGGCAGAAGGGACTGTGTTCTTTCATTTCCTGGCCAAGGAACCCATACACCTATATATATCCCGACACTACAAGCCTACAGAGGTAGACCGGGAAAGACTGGGAGAGAAATGGAGAGAGCTTTACTCTTCCCAGTTGAGTTCTCTCTCTCTACCAGGAGCTTTAGTGTTTTCTGTATTCTTTTCTGTAAATAAATTCTGTCTTACCACTGGGTGAAAAAAAAGAAAGAAAGAAAGAAAGAAAATGCCATGAAGGCTATGTTAAACAGTCTGATGAAAACATTTCAGATTGTATATGAAACCAGCACACTGTACTCCTTGATTGCACTAATGTATGCAGGTGTGATTTAATAGAAAAAAAATTTTCTCCAAATTATAGCTCTCTGGAGAAAGAGCTGGATGGGGTCTAGGTACAAGTCTTTAATTGTGGTCCTGTGTAAGGTGAGAAAAAGCAGTGTGGGTAGGGGAGGAGCAGGAGAAGTGCAGCTGGATCTGAATCCCTGTTCCTGGCTCACTAGCTGTGTGACCTTGCATAAGTTACTTACCTTCTCTGAACCTTCATTTCCATAGTATCACTGTAATAGTAGTAATAATGCCTGCTGTGTGGGGTCACCTGAAACATTAAATGAGGACTCTAAAAGCTTTAATTTACCCCTCCATGTCTCCTCTTTTCTCATAAAGGTTTGCATGGCCCAATGACTGCTTTGTGGAGTTATAAAGTCAATAAAAGATAGTATTATTTTTTTGAGAAGAAACCACTCTCTTTAAATTAACATTTTTGGTATAATTATGAGTTTTTGTTATTGTTGTTGTTGTTTTGGGGGGTGGTTTCTTGAGATAGAGTCTCACTCTGTTCCCCAGGCTAGAATGCCGTGGCATCAGCTGACCTCACAACAAACTCAAACTCCTGCGCTCAACTGGTCCTCCTGCCTCAGTCTCCCAAGTAGCTGGGACTACAGGTGCCTGCCACGATGCCCAATCCTAATTTTTCTATTTTTAGTAGAGACAGAGAGAACTGTGAGAACTCTTGCTCAGACTCGTCTCAAACTCCCGAGCTAAAGCAATCCTCCAGCCTTGGCTTCCCTGAGTGCTGGGATTACATACCACACCCAGCCTGTAATTATGCTTTAAATGTACATACTAAAAGGAAAAATGTATGACTCCATTCAAAATTAAAAACAGGTATGGAAAGGATGGTATTTTTTTAATGCAGCTGTAGGTTATGAAGCCAAATAATTGCTGATATCAGAATAACAACCACCCCAGCACAAGCTAGCAGCAATGCCCACTAACTGAGACCACAGTGTGCCAAAAAAGGGACCAACTCATTCCTTTTTGCCTGGAACTTAACAGATCTGAGTGCTAAGTGTCCCTTGTCCCAAGAAACCCACTTCAGTCCCAGGCAAACCAGAAGGACTGGTTGCACTGACCCTGCCAAGCCTTCAGCTCAGTCCTTCTCTTCTCTGCCAGAAGCAGGTGCCAACTCAACTGGGGCACCTTGTTTCTCAACAAAAAAAACTTGCCTTTATAAGTGACAACAGTAAATCACCTTAGAGCAGATGATTCTTGTTCTGTAAGAACATCTTAGTTATGCAAATATAGGCTAAGGAGGTCTACTCATGATGTTGACTTGGGCAGCATGAAGCAAAGATTCCTCACCCTGCAGGGAGCAGCCACTCACAAGGAGAAAGGAGACGAGGTGAGTGGGCTCCTGAGCGACAGAGGCTGCAACAGCTGGATCCAGAGCTCAGAGAGATCTCGGAGCTACAGCCGCCAAAGCTCAGGCTTGGCCGATGTGAGGACTCCTCTGGGCAACCACGCCCCTTCGCTCAAGCAGGGCAGAGGGCTTGACCTTGCTCCCTCACAGCAGCCAGAGCAAAGGACCTGCCTCTCTGAGGCTCCAGGCCTGACCACGAGCCGCAGCCGCCCCAGCGTGGGTCTTAAATCACCATCGACTCCGTCTCAGCAGCACGCCCAGATCCCAAGTCACCTTCCCCTTTTAGTGATGCTGTCCCCCTGGCATGCCCTTAACACATGGTAGCCTAGTCCCCTGTGAAAGGGACACAGGATGAAGGAATGAAAGGGCTTTAAGTTGCAAGCTGGAGACCTCTCCACGGCTGTGATCCTGGGGACAGGGAACGTCCACAGCACAAAGCATGATTTCCAGAATGGAACACATCCTTGGGTTTACTACACGAGCCAGAAACTCGGCCCAGGCCATACTCTGGACATGGCCCGTCAGCCTAATCTCTTGCCCCAGCAACAGGGTTGGAAACAAGACCAAGCCACACGGGACTCCTGTCCTCTAAGGAGACCTCTGGGGTGGCTTTCTAAAGAATCACTTTCTCTATTTCCCACCACGACAGCAGGGTTCTTGGTGATTGTCTTCTAAGGACTAAATAGGTGATGTTATAAGCATTCCAAGCTGTAGGGTAAGGTGTGTGTCCTCTTCATGTTACAGGTGAGGCCCAGAGAAGTTAAGCAACTGGCCAAAAGCCACACAGCCTCCAAGTGCTGAGTTAGGATTTAAACCCAAATCTAAGTCG
This sequence comes from Arctocebus calabarensis, assembly GCA_963573935.1. Lineage (NCBI taxonomy): Eukaryota > Metazoa > Chordata > Mammalia > Primates > Lorisidae > Arctocebus > Arctocebus calabarensis. The sequence goes on along the minus strand of CAUYON010025583.1, from coordinate 27,887 downwards.
AGGCAGAGCACTCTGCCATTTCAGGCTTGCTGCTCAAGACTCCATCCATATAAGACAGTGAAACAGTTTACTAAGTGCCTACAGGATAGGAGGGCATGTTTCCCTTCCCACTGGAAATTAAACCCTACTGAGTGGTGAGACATCAGTTCTTAAGCTTCATCTTGAAAGCGGCCGCGCAGACAAGCCACAGGTATAGGCCTGACGACGGTCCGTCTTCTGCTGGATGCGGAGCAAAGATGTGCCCTCCCCAAGCAACGAGACACCGGAGCAGAGAGCCTGGCTGTGTGGAGGGCTAAGAAACCAGGGAAGCCCTTCTGGGAGGCAGGGACACAGATGCTGTGAAAGAGTCCTTCAGATGGACAGGACAGCCTCTGGGAAAGCTTTGAAATCAAGCCGGGACATCAATACTTGTCAGAGTCAGATCAGTGAAAACATCTTAAGGCGATTTTTGACTCTAAGAAATGGCACGGGTCATATTTAAAGGTTTTATTTTATTTGAGCCCAGGAGGAGATTAAAGAGATAGTGAAGTAATTTTTTTTTATAGTCACTTGAAGATAAGTAGAAAGACACTTAATGGCACTCAGGCATTCGTGTTGCTGTCGATCTTGCTGCACGTGATACACACGTAGCCTTTTACTTAGAATAGGGATCCGTTAGCAGATAGGGTGCTATGTTGGTGGATAATGGATTTTATTCTGACAGTAGATATAAGCGATGTTGAATGTTCTAGCGATGTCGTCATCCACCTGCCTCACGGGGACTTGTCGCTTGCGTCACAACCCAGGTGCCACCTGCTCTTAAAGTTCACCCAAATTGTGGACACAAGCCCAGCAAGAGCTACCCTCAGCTTCACACAAGTCCACAGCATGACCACTTAGCTCCAAAATACAATCCCATCGCTCTTCTTCTTAGTTCACCGTTCATCTTTCTTCTCCTTCATTACTTTGCCCAACTCTTTGCCTTGTTCTCCACTACTTGGATATCACTGCTTGGAAAATGACATTGAAAACTAGCTCCCTTATCAAGTTGCTAGTTTTGCACACAGCTCCAGGGGCAGAGCGCGTGTTAATGACTGACACGCCTCCCGCCTTTCAGACACATCGGTGCTGACTCTGCTAACATGCTCCTGTCTCTTACCGTTCCCTCCCATAAATCTGATACGCTCAGCTTTGCATAATTCTTCCAAACCCTTGTCAAAAATATTTCTAATGCTGACAGTGTTTTCAACTCTTGTTAACATCAGCAACCACACAATCCAAAACATTCCAACGACAAAAATTTACCAGGAAAAGGTGGAGACATTTAAAAACAACATCATTTGATGTTCAATGCCAAGGTGTCCTTTTAAAGTGTATTTTTCATGAAATGCTTTGGCTACCAGGCTTTCCTGCTACAAAGGTGCCAAGGAAATAGCAAGTAAACTTAATTTCTAACACATCATTTCTTTTCAACTAAATTAAAGCAGTATTGTTTTGAAGGGATACCCAGACAAAATAAATGGGAAAGACATGAAGCGTGGGGTGAAACACAGTTTTGCTGGAGTCGGTGTCTGCATTGCCGGATGGTAAGCCTATGTACATGTGAAAACAGAATGACAAAGAAGAAGTAGGCAAAAGGGAAACTGGATGACTTTGTACTTGTCCTCTCTGGAGCCTTCATCAACCTGACTTCCATATCTGGTTTTAAGGGATGTGTCCCCCCCCCCCCCCCAGAGCAGTGTGAAGCCCAAATGTAAGCACACACCCCAAAGGGGAAGGTTTATAAAGTTGTCCATCATCAGCCATCGTGTAAAACTTCTTAGGAGTTTCCTCATAAATTAATATTGGTAGAGCAATTAATTTAACTCTCAATGTATTCATTTCTTTCACATGTTGAACTTTCCTTAACTGGAGCTCTCAGTAGTGCTGTCAGTATTTTGGGGGATTGGTAGAGATTGGATAATAACATTCTATCATTTTGATGTGCCTTTAATCATGTGATTAAAAGACTAATGAAAATTCATTACTTAATCAGAAATCGGATATTTTAGGGCCATGTAAACACTGAATTAACTATAAGACTTTGGACTTCTTTTGTGCAGAATATATGCTAGAATCAGATCTTTTGCTCTTGGTAAGGTTTTTTTTTTTTAAACTAAGTTTTTATATTTCTCAAACACATAGTCCCCTCCTGCAAATTTATTTCTAGCCAGCCCAACAGAGGATCATACAACCTCTCTGAGCCATCTAAGAATAACCCACTTTAAATTACATCTCAGCATACTATAACCCATCAAAGTCATAGTTAAGTAAACAAAGTGAATATATTGTCAATAAATCACTTACACAAGGGGTATTCAATGAGTTCAGATTTATTTCTTTATGGAAAAATCACACACAAGCAAATAACAGCAGGCTCTCAAAACACTGTATGTTTCCCCATAATAAAATTACCCCTGGCCATCGTACCATCATTCTGACAGCTGTAATTTTCCAGAAGATACACTTGTCCATATTTATAGTAGCTGATAGGATTTCTGTTGATTGCTTGTGACATTTTGTCTAGACCAGAAGGGCAATGTCTACCACAGAAAATTCATTTGGAAGAGCAAGGCAATATTTCATACCTCAAAGGCCAAAAGAATGAAATGATTTCAGAAGATATATTGCCTTATGTGCCTTCAATGAAAAAGTGTCATTTTTTTAAAAAGCTGGACAAGCTAAATAATCATAACCAAACCATTCTTTGGCTAGAACTTCAATCATTTTGCTTTCCTCCAGGACACGATTAAAGAGCCTTGTCTGATGTCCATTCCCTGACATATTACGGTTACGAGTACACAGGCTCATGAGGAAATAAAATGGAAATTAGCTCCACTTAAATTACAATTGGCATTTCTGGCCTTTCCAATGGTGATTCTGGAGCTCAATAGCAGAAATGTCAGGAAGAGTTAGATCCTTCACCAACAGGGACAAAACATGAGAAGGCATAAACATGAGGCCGAATTAAATTTAAACGTTGGCATCTGAACTCTGTCCTTGTGTACCTGTCCTCTGTGTATCACTTCTTTAGCAGTGAAGAAATCATACGCAAAAACACCACAATTCAAATTTTGAAATAGAAACTGCTTTATAATTTAGTAATGAAAATAATTCCTTACACTGGTGAAGTATTTCCCCCTCTTACTAAGAGCCCCCACATACAGTAAAGCCCCTAAATCTGAGATTTTGCTTTGTATGGTTTCAGTTACCCACAGTCGAGTATGGTCTAAAAATAGGTGAGTACTGTACAGTAAGATATTTTGAGTGAGGAGAGAGAGAGAGAGATCACATTCACACAGCTTTTATTCAATTAGATTGATATAAATTTCCAGTTTATCCTTATTGATAATCTCTTACCATGTCTAACTTGTAACTTTATCATAGGTATGTAGGTATAGGAAAAAACATAGTGCTATATATATAGAATTTGGTTTCCAGGCATCCATGAGGTGTACTAGAACATTTCCCCTCTGGATAAGGAGTGGGGGGCTACTGTATACATGCACGTGCTGTATATATCAAGGTTATATAGAGGAGCAACTTAGGGGAAATTGAGAATGAGGGAAATACATATCAATGCATGCTTTACGGTTTGCCTGGGCAACATAGCACGACCCCATCTATAAAAGAAATTAGCCACATGTGGGGTGGTATGCGTGACAAGTCTCAGCTCCTCGGGAAGCTCAGCCAGGAGGATAGTTTGACCCAGAAGCTGAGGGTACAGTGAGCTGTGATTGCACCACTGCCCTCCACCCTGAGCCACAAAGCAAGGTCCTATCTGAGGGGGGAGCAGAGGAGGAGCAGGGGAGGCGAGGAGAAGAGAAGGAAGTGCAGGACTTAAGAAGGAAGTGCAGGACTTGAGAAGGAAGTGGCAGAACTTGAGAAGGAAGTGGCACTCATTCCACTGGCACTGCTACCTGCGAGGGGTTTGCATTTTCCACACCGCTTCTCATTCTAACCTGTTACTACTCGACATTCAGGCGCAGGGCTGTCACGATACATACCACAATTTTCTTCGTCACTATCGTCATCGCAATCAGGCTGGCCATCACATCTTCTGGAAGCCAGAACACACCGTCCTGAGCGGCACTTGAAGTGGCTGGGGGAGCACTCTGTTAAAACAATGTGGCTCTCTGAGGACAAAAACCCAGGCACACCCTTTAATTTCCCTACCTAAACAAGGAATGTTGGCAAGCAGCTTTTACTGAAAGCGAGGATGATCTTTCTTAGAAGCAAAGTTTACTTGGCTTTCTTCTGTCTGAGAATCAACATCTTTCTCTTTCCTTCTTGGTACCATCTTTCCAGATCACCAGTCTAGTGTCTGTGCTTCCCAGCAATTATCTTTCCAAATGGACAGCCTAACCCTCGCCTGACTATCCGGCTGCCTCCAAGTGTCAAAATCACTTCCACACCCAGTCTTTCCACCTGGCAGTAAGGGCCCCATCTCCATTTCTCTACGTAATGATCCGATGTCGCCATGGTCTCCAAATGTCTTGCCCTTGAAATAATGGGGTCTCAATGTTACCATTCCCTTCAGGTCCCCTGCATAAAATTAGCAGCTGTATATAATGGGCTCTGTGAGTGACATGTGGCTAAACTGAAAAACACTTGGAATATTAAACTCACCTCTGAGTTTATTTAATTTTATGTTTTCAAAGAGTTCTTTATTTTTAAGATGATCACAATGTCTGACAGATGTGCCAAATCCCTCAGGGTCTTCAGACGCACAGATTCACTCACCTACGTAGCCTGATGAGCAACTAAATAGATGACGAACACGAAACTACACAACTAAAACCTGCACAGAGAGACTCCACAGGGTAACTGACAAGCTCAGCCACGCCAGACGCCCCGCTGTCGGTAAAGAACTTAGAAACTGACCTTCCACGTACTCGTCGGGCATCAGGCAGGTCTGATTGTCTGCATTTTCCTCTGGGAACTGATTGCAGTCTGTGTCTTCCGGCCACTGTAGACCCACGACCCCCAGAACAGACTCACAGCGTTCCTTAGAATGCTCACACAGGGCTCTAGAAGCGCAAAGAAACACAAGAGCTGAGAAGCAGAAATAGCTCCATCTGAGACAAACCTCAGCTGCACACGTCGGGTTGAATTACGTCTGCACGAAGATCTGTGTGTGTATTTTCAGAGCGGATAGCTACAAATATATGGAGAAGTACACGTGTAACATAAGGATTTAGGAAGCCAAAGTGAGTAACATCTCCACAATGAGAGGACGTCCCAGCAACATGCTGTCACCAGCAAAAACAGAGGTAGAGATGTTTCTAAGACACAGATTCCTTTCTTCGTTATACCTTTCTTAACCTTTTTTCTGTCTTTCAGAACAAAGTAGACACATTTTTCAACCTTTCATTCCAAGCAGGGAAGCCCTCCTGGACTCGTCACCCTCATCCTCACAGGTCTCTCCCGCTGGCTGTCTCGTGTGCCACCCTGCTGACCTTGGCCATGGCCCCGCCTACTTCAGCGCCAACCATTGTCAAAAAGCTTGGGACCTCTCACAAATCTGTCTATGCTGAGCTCAAGTCAGCTAACATAACGTTTGTTGTTTTACAGAAAAGACATATTAAGCAGGGTGCTGGGTGTTTTCACACGTGCTAACTCATTTATGGCCAGTTCAGGTATCCGTACACCTCACAAAAGATTTCTTTACTAGCTATGGAAGAAAGACCTGGTTTTGCCTCAATAGACCCACTATTACTAAGAAGATAGTTACACTATTAAAAGAAAAAGGAAGTAGATATAGCCGAAGTTTGTTCTTAGGCCAATTTCATGTTTCCTTCTAAACACGTTCTTACATCTCCAAATCTCAAATTTTAAACTATAAGTTAATCTCATTCAGTTCTCATTTTTAAGATCAAATGGAACAGGAAGGCCAGCTCCATTCTGACTGGAAACTGGAAGAGAAAGATTAGCCCCCAGAAACTCTGTTTAGGTTTAAGCACGAACAAAGCAAAGTATTACTCAGCGCTAGTGTAGCTTAGGAATTTGGAGTAAAGATAAAGCATTCCTATATTAGGTTCAAAAAACTGGAAATTCAACAGTGTTTGTTAACTGCTGGCTAACTAGTGTTGTTGCAGGTTTGTAACTCACTCGTGGCTGCTATTTTAAATTAACCATATGACACCTTATTTATTGGAAGATCATATAATACCCATCTCTATCACTTCCTATTTTTTCTGTAAAATGGAAATAATAACAATATCCACCAGCATAACTCCATCCGTGCCGTGCTTACCCCCAGGAGCAGCCCTGCCCACATCACATAACTCAAAAGTTGCTTATTTGAGCTCCACAGCATCACAGTCCTCAGGTATTTTGTACATCGTGAGGCCTCAATAATGTTAGATGTTTCAGACTCAAAATTAAATGCTAAGACTAATAAACAGACTTGGCAAAAGCCACTATGGATTGTTTTATGAACTTATTAACATATCATTCTTGCATAAAAGACACCAATTTCTTACAAATATCAACATATAAAATTCACAGGGATAGCCACTAGAAATGAAAGGTATATGGGTAAACCTAAGAAAAGGAACTGAAGTATCTAAAACCAGTTCACCCACATGTTGATTGAATAATATTTCAGGACCATTCTAAGCTTAGACATTTTAATATGCAACTTAAACCCTGAAATTGCAAATTATATCTAGATATAAATTTATATTTATAATAGAAATTGCTGCATCAGGGAAATTTTAATTACATATTACATATAACAAAATCAAATACAGGAATTTCAGCACTATTAAAAGACATTTGCTATCATTGACCTTGCTTAGCAAAAGTGGAATAAGATTTGAAAATAACTGTTTAATATAAGTGGGTAGATGCTTTGTTAAGATATGTTAAAAATTATTTAACAGAAATTTCCAGAATTGTTTTTGCACAAGCCAATATTAAGTTTTATTTGTATAATGCCATCGCCTCATCAAGGCATTTTGAAATCTTATTGTGTCCTGTCCTGACTCTATAGAAGCCCTTACTTTGTCATTCATTGGCTATTCAGCATATAATTTATTGTTCTCTATTCTATCCACGATATTGATATTATGACTTTTTCTTAAAGTTCTAAGTGACTTCTGATCCCAACATATGGTTTCTGTAGTCACCAGTCACCTTTAGACCAGCGTATCTGTGCATTCATCCCTGGAGGGAAACAGGACCAAAGACAGTAACAAACCTCTGTGACTGTCACTTTTGACCATATTCCTGACACATAGCAGGGGAAGGACAAAACTGCCACTAAGCCACTGTGTTCCTGCGCTATCATCACAGCAAATATCAGTGCAAGGCTTACAATTCACTGGAAGTGCTTTCATGTTTATATACATTCACTGAATCTCACAACCCAACCCAACAACCTTTATTATCCTTATTTTATGAATAAAGGACTGGAGACTGAGAGAGACTCTGGAATTTGTGTAAGGTACCCAGCAGCTAAAGAGTTAGGACATGAACTTGAACATGGACTACAGAACAATTCTCTTGATTCTAGGGATATCGCTCATATCCAAATCTCCAGCCACACTCTTGAAATACTGTTCCTTACTTCATTCAAACAGGCAGAGAAATGTCACAAATGCCCATTCCCATCCAACCTGGAAGAGTGGGCTTATGTCTCCCTGTTGAGATCTCTGCCTTGTGGGTGTGATCAGAACACAGCATTTTAAACACATCGAGGAAAGAGGCAGAGACGCCCCTTCTTCTGCAACTCATGTTTTCAAAAATTCTTCTTGATCCTCTGAAGTGAAATGTACATGGTTTATGTGATTAAAATACATAAACTACCATCAAAAGCAGTTCACATCCCCCTTGTCTGACACCTCGGTAATGAATCGTGACTCAAATGTTAATTTTACAACTTCTACTTCTTTACTTTTCATCAGTTATTAACCACAGAGTTCCCAGGCCAAATTTACTCTGTCTAAACTCAACTAGAGTTGAGTTCTTTCCTTGTGTTCCCTCTGAGGCAAAATAAGGAAGCTTGGGGGGGACCCCATCATATTACCTGCAAGGGGGGATACGCTGGCCTGTGTTCACATCACACTTTGGTACCAAAATGGTGCAAGCAAAGAACATGAGGTATTTGTAACAGTTGGTTTGAACCAGGGCAGGGAAAAGAGAAGACTCCCAGCTGATGGAGGCTTCCTTTTGAGTCCTGTGTCCGAGGTGATTTGGATAACTTGTATAGTTGTAGGGCAAATTCATGCAGAGTTCCAGTGTAATTGGTTCACACTGACCTGATAAAAAATACACATACAAATTCATATTTTAAAGATTTCATATGTAAAAACAACTTGCTTAAGCTTTATAAACTTGAAGTTAACTTTACTCTTTTTAGAGTAGCTAAGACTAGCATACAAATAGCATATATCATTTTTTGTGGATATCAAAAAATAAGTATTTTGATAAGTGGAGCCATAGCAAACTGTACATGCAGGTGCCAGCCCAAGACCCAACACTGCTTTAGAAAGTCCTTTTCCATTTCTCTCTTGGCTCAACTTATCTTAAAATGACTCTCATCATTCCTTTTATTTGCTTCAATTCACCTTCTTTTTCTGATTTATTCAATACATCTAAACTAGTCTAGCCCCATCATCTTCACAGCCATTAAAAGACATGAGTTTTGGCTGGGTGCGGTGGCTCCCCTGCATGTAATCCTTGAACTCTGGAAAGCCAAGTCTGGTGGATTGCTTGAGCTCTCAAGTTTCTTAAACTTACTGAACAAGTCTCTATTAAAACTAGAAAAACAAGCCAGGCATCAAGGCAGGTGCCTGTACTCCCAGCTACTTGGGAAGCTGAGGCAAGAGCATCACTTGTGCCCATGAGCCTGAGGTTGTCGTGAGCTATAGTGATGTCACAGCATTCTACCCAGGGTGACAGAGTGAGACTCTGTCTCAAAAACAAACAAAAATAATACATTAAAAAAAGAGAGATTCATTAAATAGGTTATTAGAACTTCTGGCTATGTTTTATTGTTGATCAACAGATTTAAATATAAAGCTACAAGATTTCAAGGCAAGAAGATGCTGAAATATATTGGCTATTTCTTGCCTATGAGATAAAATCCAAACCCCTTAGCCTGGAATCCAAAGCTGTTTCACTCTTCAACCACAGCCTAGTTTTCCAAGCTCATTACCTGTAACTACCCCAACAACAAAATCTCTACTGCAATGAATTCTATCACCTAGTGATACCAGGTATTTTAAGAATTTCCTGTCTTCATGCACCCTGTTTGCTACTCTCACCGCCTTCTTTTCTTAACACACGTGTAATAAATTTTCTTAAATGTGCTCACAAGCCTAGCTGCCAGGTGCACACAGCACCTGCCTTGAATCATCCTTTCCCCCTTCCTGCATGGAGAACTCCTTAGCTTGGAGGACCCGAATACCTCCTCTGGAAAACTTGTCTGGCCAACCGCTCTTCCCATTACCACTCCCAGAATGAGTGTCTCCCGGGCCGTAGCCCCTCAGGTCCTGTTGTATGCTGGTTGCATCCTGCTGTATTCTTGGTTCATTACACTTACTTGCCTCCCTCACACAGTTCTGAGACTTTGGGGAATTGAGACTTTAATCTCGATCTCAACCCCACATGATGCCAGAATGAAGTGAGGACATAACAGAAAAGAATATCAGGCACTCCAAGCATAAAATAATGACAAATACTGTCCCTGCCATTGAGGAACTCCAGAGTCTCCATAGGTACAAAGACACATGTGCTGGTGGCTGTATCAGAATGTGAACAGGTGAGGATGGCGTTTGTCACGGACTGAACATCTGTGGTCCCGTCCCCAATTTGGATGCTGAAACCCTAGTCTCCACTACGATGGTACTTTGAGGTTAGGTCTTTGGGAGGGAATTAGGTCTCCTTGAGGTCTAGATGAGGGTGGAACCCGGGCAGGGAATTAGTGTCCTTATAAGAGGAAGTCACTATAAGTAGGTTTCATAGAAGTCCTGAGGGTACAAGTCAAATCTGTCAAGTGTAGAACAAAGACATTTTGGTACAATAATCGAGTAAATGAGGTGAAAGCGATGTTGATTGGTTCCAGTAAAAAAAATCAGCACATTGTACCCCACATATGCATGAATGTATTCATGATCTATATGTATTTGACTTAATTAAAAAAAAGAAAAGAAAAGAGGAAGTAACTAAAGCTCTTGCTGTCAGGCCAGGGTACAGCTAGAGGGCGCTGTGTGCAAACCAGGAAGCAGGAGGGCACCAGGCCCCAGGCCCTGCATCTATCAACACCTTGATCGTGGATCCAGCCTTCAGCATTGGGAGAAAAGGTCTGTTAAACCATCCAGTCTATGGTATTTCGTTGTTGCAGCCTAAACTTGCTAAGACAGCGGAGGTGAATAAACTGCTAGGAGCCTGAAGGGACAACGTGGAGTAAGACTCAGGAAGCCAGCAGAGTATAAAGGGGGTCTGGGCAGTTTTGGGGGAGAGCCTCCCTGGTTTCTCTCTGTCTGTAGGAGATGCACCCCATTCCTGAGCTGACAGAGGTCATCCAGCAAGAACTTCAGTAAAATTAACCAGACAGACCAAACACCCCATGCGTTATTAAGAGTGATTATTCAACTTAAATTTCATTATTTGGCTAAGAAGTGGTATCCATGTACAGAAATTAGCCATAAGGACTTGAGCAACACATTAAAACAGCTCCGGGACTACTTCTTAATTTAAAGACTCTGAGGGCTTCACAGATATTTATGTGCCTGACACGAGCCAGATAAAAATCATTATGGACAAAATGTAATATGACTCTCAGTTTCCCCAGAAAGACACAATGCTGTAAAGTTGGTATAATATTGAGGATGAATCAGAGTACAAAGAAGAGTGGATTGGTTCAGCTTATCATTTCCTTGATTTGTGAAAGAGGAAGATTATGGGCTAAATGTGTTCCCCAAAATTCATATGTGGAAGTCCTAACCCCCAATGTGGTGGTATTAGGAAATAAGGACCTTTGGGAGGTACTTAGGTCCTGAAGGGCAGCCTGCTTGAATGGGATTAGTGCCCTTATCAAAAGGACCCCGGAGAGCTCTCCTGCTGTCTTTCCACCACTTGAGAACTCAGCCATCTGCAACCCAGAAGGGGGTCCTCACCAGAAGCTAAGCATGCTGCCACCTGCTGCCACCTGCTGGCACCTGCTAACACCTGCTGGCACCTTGATCTTGGACTTCCAGCCTCAAGAACTGTGATGAAAAATGTCTGTGGTTTATAAACCACCAAGTCCAAATATTTTTGGACTATAAAGTTAAAAAAATGCAGGTTTCTCAAGACAATCAGAACAATAGAAAAATGCATAAAGAGTTCATTATTTCCCTCCTCCTTTTTCTTTTGCCTTCCCTCAAACCAAAGACAGCTTTGAATTCTTCCTTATCTTCCTCTTGCTCGTATTTAGACATACAAGCATTCACGTGAGACAGGTCTGCATTTGCTTTTTGCCAGAGTGGAATCACAGTATTCCTGTGACTCGTGAACTTGTCTTTGTTACTTAATTATCATGACTGTCTTGCAAGTCAGTGAATGCAGTTTTAACTCTATACTTTTTTTCCTTAATTTCTTTAATATGTTTATACCTTTACAAAATAGAATCACTTATCCAGGTCTTTGACGCTGTCTTTTTTCCCCCTTGTACATACATGCCTTTCCTTTCTGGTTCTTCCTCCACCACCTCAACAAGGTTTAACTTTTTATTGGTGTATTTCATTTATATGATTAATAGAACATATCCCATGAATCATTTTTTCTCTTTTAATATAAGGAGAATTTATCACTTTTGATTTGGGATAAGATGTAACTTGTGTTTCAGAGCCAAGGGAAATGAAAAGATTAAGTAATAATCATATATTACTCTGGAGGTCTTTATTAAATACAGTGAGGTTGACTGGAACTTATGTTTTATTCCTTAATAAGACATCCTTCACAGATTGGTAAGCAAAATAAACTTGCAATACATCTGTCAGCCTGAAATCCAATGATTTATGATATTAATAAAGGTTTTTTTATCTTAAGCATTAAGCTCACTCATGAGCCTGATTTACAACAGCCACTAGAGGGCAGTCGCATTACAGATAATGTAAGGATTTTCACTGCCCCTGAATGACGTTTCCAATACAAGTCTGATGCTGCGCTCAGCACAAAAATGTCCTGAACACAGATGAGGTTGAATAAATATCTGTCAAAAAAAAATCCTGATAGAATAACAATGATATCACACCCTTCAGAGTCTGAAACGAGATCTGTTCAACCCAAATAAAGATGAGATTGTTAGCTCAATGATGTTACATCCTTGTCATAATGTAGTATCCTGAAGTTACTAGAAATCATGTATTAAACGATGGCCATTCTCATGAAAAATATAACTTGTATACATCCAGCAGCACATAGGATATTCAAAGATTTGCCTTTAAGCTTTGCGCAGTGGCAGTATTGTAGCCAGTGAGGTTTATCCGAGGTACGATTATTGCTAATTGAAAACTTTTCCCAATACTCCGCCCTGACGACTTGCAATATAGTTGGTGCTGGCAATTTTTGACGGTCTCTACAGAGACTGAATTAAAAGAAAAAAAAAGATTCTCCTTTAACTTGAACTTTAAATCCCCTGTAACATTACTATTTTTAATGATTTGATGAGTTACTATAAGGTGAACACCCTGTAACTACCACTTAGGTCAAGAAATTTAACTTGGCCAGACACCCCAGAAACCCCACCGCATGCCCTATGTTATCTCAGCCTTCTCCTTTGCCCCTGGAGTAACTGAGTGTTATAATGGCCACGTGCTTGCTCTTCTTCATAACTTTGTAAGCGTTCACCATGCCAGACACTGCGGGGTAAACGTCCACATTTCTTTGAGACTCGTCTTGATTTTAGTCCCTTATAATCTCTTACAAGCTCTCTCTCTATCTCTCTGTTTTTCTTTATAATTAAACCACTGAAGAACCTAGGAATTTGATCTGGAGAGTGTGCCCGAGTTGGGATCTTGCTGATTGCACACGCCTGGCGAGGTTAAACACGTTCCCCGTGCTTTCTGTTTCCTGAAACTTAGCAGAAGGGTTCAGAGGACTGATTAGGCTCCATCCCTTTGGCAAGAGTACTGATGGCTGTGGTGTTCTTTCATCAGAAGCCACATGAGCAGCTGTAGACACGCCGTACTTTGATTCATTGATTCACCGTGTTATCAAATGGTAATATCCTAATACAATCATTTATTTTTTTCACTTAGTAGTTGAAAATGCTTTTACAAAGATCTGGTCATTGTCCCCCTCTCCTATTTGCTGGCAAGGACAAAAGTCCTTAATTGTCATGATGTCTGTTGACTCTACCACACCCCTTAAACTATTTGTTGCTTCCAACTAGAGCTTGCAAAAAAGAGGGCAGGGAATTGAAGCAGTGGAAAATTATTCAAAGAAAACCTGTTTGTTCCTTCCTTGGGATTGGGTAATTGCCTCACAAGGTGGAGGAAAAAAAAGTGTATAAGGAACAGCATAGAAATAAAGGTCAACAGAACGCTGTTGAGAGACTTTGGAGAGGGCCTGGGCCATGACAGCCATATGTGGCTTCACCTGGCCCTGGCCAATGTGGGCACTGGGCGGCAGGACAGATGTGCCCAGGGGGTGCTCTTGCAGCCGGTTCCCCCAGTTGTCAGGATTGCTCACTGCAAGGAGCAGGTGAGGGCCGGCCCCTCCACACTGGAGTGAGGAGAAACGACATTCCCGCTCCTGCTCCTGGGGCAGGGACACACAGCTCTACTTTGCATCCCAGTAAGGAACAAAGACGTCACAGATACTGGGCACGTCCGGACGTGGTGACAGAGACTGCTCAACGCTGCTCCGTGGGGACAATGTGTATTGTCAGAGATGTGGTTTTTAGGTCTTTTTAAAAAAATAATTGTAGATACTTGTGGGGATCTAAAATAAGCCATGAATCTTCTTCACTGAAAATCACACATAGGAACATGGAAACTTTTCACTTTGATTTTGTAGGTGTCTCAGGCACAAACCTCTCCAGCCGTCATGAAGAGGCCATGAGCAAAGCAATTCTCAACCTTGGTCACACCCTGCAGTCACATGGGGCATTTTAAACCCTGCTGACAAAGTCCCATGCAGTGTATCTTCAGGTACCATTAAAAAGTTACAACTAGGGCAGTGCCTGTGGCTCAGTGAGTAGGGCGCTGGCCCCATATACTGAGAGTGGCAGGTTCAAACCCGGCCCCGGCCGAACTGCATCAAAAATTAGCCAGGCGCTGTGGTGGGCACCTGTAGTCCCAGCTACTTGGGAGGCTGAGGCAAGAGCTGGAGGTTGCTGTGAGCTGTGACTCCACAGCACTCTACCGAGGGCAATAGAGTGAGACTCTGTCTCTACAAAAAGAAAAATAATAATAAATAAAAAAAAAGTTACAACTAAATGCAGAATACAAATGAAATACAAAATATTTCATACAATAACCAAGAAAATCCCATGAAGGTTATGTTGAACAGTTGGATGAAAATATTTCAGATTGTATATGAAGCCAGCACATTTTACCCCATGATTGCACTAATGTACACAGCTATGATTTAATAAAAAAAAAAAAAAGTTACAGAAGACTTTATGGCATGGCGAGAACTGACGTCTTCAAGGACTAGAAACCCAGGAACTCCAGTGGGAGGCTGGCTGCACCAGACAGAATATCCAGTCTCCAAACTCACATTCTCCACTGACACTGAGCCGGAGTAGGCTCAGATGTGCCCCGGATGCTAAGGAGTAATCTCTGATAGCGAGCGCTAACCATCATCCCATCCTTTCTCAGGTTTTCTAGTGTGTAGAGAGTTTTCTGAAAAGGGCGGCTACTGATTCATCTTTACAGAGAACCCAGTCCACATGTACCGTCCTCAAGTTCTTTGAAAGAACGAGAGTAACATCTTGACTTTCAACTGGAAGTCGGGCCCATGCAGTGTTTTTAGTAACACAGAAGAGAAGGAGGGCGGGCCCAGTGCCCAGCCCCTTGCCTGGCACTCAGAAGACGACATGTGAAAATATTTTCTGAACACATATGGAAATGAACTAGCTGGAACATACGTGGTGCAGGGGAAAGCGGGTGAGAAAGTGCGACTCTGGGGAAAACGGATGTATTTAAAGAATATACCGAGAAAACCGACACAGTGTATACAAGTGGGGAGATGAAAGCCAAGGGCACGTCTCCCTTCCGGGGTCACCCAGTGCTGGAATGTCGGGCACACACTGTGAATACTGGTCGGCTGTATGAGCCTGAGTGAGCTAGCTGCCCCTTCCTACAAGTTCTTCTTTTTTTTTTTTTTAATGTTTTTACATTTTAAATTTTAAAATATCTCAACTATTATGAAACTAGGATAACATACATCCAGTTGCTTCCTGCCCAGATTAGATGCCAGCAAACACTGCACTTTCCAGTTTTTTTGTGTCTGGCAGAAGGTGCAATTCCACGTTAAACTACCTGCAAAACTTTCATAGTGAACAACACGTCTTTAAGATGACACTAGCCTGGTCAAAGGTGTTCAACCCAAGTCGGAGGGGATTAAAGAAGCAGTTCTGCAAGACTTCTGCCATATATTAGGAGAGGAGCAAAATGAAACAATGGGGAGAATGGCCCCCGAACATCTACCTGTACCTCTGCATATAAATATGAATATAAATATTAGAGAGACACAGAGAAATCTATATATTTCAATAATTTTAGAGGGAGCAAAGTGGCAGTTTGCATGTGCACCAGACCAGTACCTACTGTTCTTTCTTTCATGTGAGACCTGGAGGAAGGCTGGGCTTTGTGCTTTCAGCCGAAGGGTGACAGTTGTGTTAAGTGCCACGAAAACAAAAGTCCCATCAGTTGGGCTTTTAATGAGCTGCCTACCTAGACCCTCTTCCAGCCCATTTGTTTCATCCTCCCCTACCCCCAGACTCCCCAGGGTTTTAGCAGGGCACCCCTATAATCTCCACACTGACCCAGAAATGTCACCAAGTAAATCGGGGACCTGAAAACTGCAGCAGCCGTAAGGATGTGAGCCCTTCAGCCTCCCAGCTTCTCCTGGCCTTCGGCTGAGAGGTGCAGCGGTGGTAAGAAGCAGTACTCTCCTGCCACTTGCAAGCTCGTCTACTTCTAAAGTTCTAGGCTCAAGTTGAAAGTGAGGCAAAAAGTTCATTAGAGAAGGTGACAAAGACAGGCATGGTGGCGGCACAGGTAATAGTCCCAGATACAGCAGGCAGCGAGATGGCTGAGGAGAGGCCGAGGAGTCTGAGGAAGCAGTGAGCTATGGTCACAGCACTGCACTCCAGCCTGGAAGACAGATGGAGACCCTATCTCTAAAATTATATATATATATAAATATGAAAGAAGTAAGTGTCATATAAAAACAGAGCCAAGGAGTAAGAAATCATTACTAGAAATCAGCCGTAGGGGATTTTCCGACTCATTGTAAATTTTCTGTGGGGGTTTCACTCCTGCCCATTCTGTTTTCCACAGATAATTCCTCCTCCTTAAAGCCAGCTTAGAGCCATGTGCATGCTCCATGTGGAGCTGTTACATTGCCCCCAAAACTCATCAGAGTTCCTGGGAAGGTGAGGATGAATTTATTCAAAGAACAGACCGCCAAAGTTTTATGTGCTATTTCAATGAACTTCATATTTGCTTCTTGGATAAAGTTTCCATTTTTGAAGATATGCTTTAAAAAGGAAGAAAGATAGCACCTGCCTGCAGATGGAGCCAAAAAAATAATATATAGGAGCTGACGCAGAGGTGAACGTGCTGGTAATGATGTTAACAACGTGCATTTATAGCCCATTCACAATGACACATTTGGTTTTGATTTAAGTTAATTAAGACCATTTTGTCTCTTTTCTGCTACCACATGCAACCTTTAAAGAAGAAAGAGGAGACAGGGGCGCTTTTTTTGGAGGGATTCCAGACTTCAGTGTTTTCATGTCAATGCAGAAGAAAAACCCAGACTGTGTGTCCTGACATGGGATTGCATTTGCCAGCTGTTGTACTTACTACAGTTATTCCGACCATCGTTCGGGTCACAGAGAGAGCTGCCACCACATGAATCAAGGCAGGAATTGTAGAGACATCTTTGGTCTCCTTCGTGACATGGGGTCTGACCTAAAGAGAGAGGAAAAGGCATGTTGGTTTTCATCATCTGCAAATTCCTTGCACTACGATCTAAAAGATAAGGATGTTTGGTCGCGCTAAGGAACAACATGACTGCAATTTCCTTCCAATTTCTCCATCAATATCAAACACATGCTGAAAAAATACTTGCTGGGTTAATTTTTCTGGCAATTAAATACAATCCAGGTATTCTAAAGAAAGAATGAAGAAACAAGAGACAAACTTCACTAAAAAACAGGTGGTCATTGCTTTTAATGGAAAAACAATAGTGCTTTCTTTGTATGTGAACACCTACCATGTATTACAAAATCAAATTCAAGTGTTTTGAGGGAATGAGAGCAATGAAAAGATCTTGAAAAATCTGAATATTAAATTAAATTAAATATTAAATGCATTTGCTCCCAACTGCAGTCTTCCCCTTAAGGAAAATGTTTTCCTTAATGATATTTCTTAATCATGACAAATAGGGCATCAACACCAATACAATTGGGATACTTCATAATACAAGTCGTATGCAGCTGTTTCCCATATTTAATGTATGTCCTTGGAAGGTATCATTGGCCTAACTGTGTTGACTTGGGAACCCGGTTTCTTGTTTCCAAGTGAATGACAGCAGTACCATCAGCCTTTGCCCTGATGGCTTTTCCTAAAGGTATATAGAGAGGAAAATGCTTTCCCATTGATTTTTCTGGTGATTTGTAGATAAAATGGATAAGGTAATAAATTATCATCCATTTTCTTTCTATCTCTCTCCCATTATGGTCAATTACTCTCAGACATGTCATCTGGAATCTAGACAATCTCGCAAGGCACTTTTAAGTATAAATAATAGTATGTGTATATACATAATCTCTTATGTATAACTTTAAGATAATGTTTTTAATACTGGAATCTTTCTCCTTTCAGGGACCACTAATGTGCAACATAATATATCATAACCTTGCAGAAAAGATGAGTCATTCTCCTTTTTCTTCTTTTTTCTTAATGTCAGCAGGGTCAAACATTTTTCTCAAAGAAAACCCAAACAATGTTCATGACTTGAGGCTCTTGAGGAAATTCTACTGGGAACACACATTTATTATTTCAGCAAATATTAAGTGCCTGCTGTGTGGCAAGTTTATATGGCAAAGCTGGGCTCTCAGAACTAGGAGATGAAAGAACATGATGCCCCTGGGAAGCAGCCTGTACTCTGATAGGGGGATCACTAGCAGCCAAACCTTCTGATGCCATGTGATTGTTGCTTTACGGAGGTCACATTTAAGAGCAAGTATGAGCAGACTAGGCAAGCACAGGGAACCTGCCCAATGGGATTTTCCAGGCAGGAGAGCTAAGTTGTGTGAAGAAGAATTTCCCATGCAGAAAAGCAGCATCTGTCCAGGTGTGGTGGTTCACACCTGTAATCCTAGCACTCTGGAAGACTGAGCTGGGTGGATTGCCTGAGCTCATGAGTTCAAGACCAGCCTAAGTGACAGCAAGAACCCATCTCTAAAAATAGCCAAGCATTGTGGTGGGCGCCTGTAGTCCCAGCTACTCGAGAGGCTGAGACCCGAGAATCACTTGAGCCCAGGAGTTGAATGTGTCTTTGAGCTGTGACACCATGGCACTCTACCAAGGGCAACATAGCGAGACACTGTTTCAAAAAAAAATAATTAATTAATAAAAGGAAGAAAAGAAAAGCAGCACGTGCAGGAATGTGCCACACACTTGTGCACACTCACAGTGTAGGAGCAAACTGTGCAGCCTAACCGTATGTACCCCTATATTAATCTGAAATTTTAAAAAAGAATAAAGAAAAGCACCACATGCAAAGGCCTGGAATAGGAAAGTGCACAGATCGAAGTCACTGGAGCCTCAGCCACTGAGGAAGAGGATGAGGAAGACCAGACAGGTAGGCAGGGGCAGAGCCTGAGGATTTCAAAGGCCTAAATCTCCAACAAGGCCCAACGATGTGGGAGAACTGGGTTCTCCTTCCCTTCCTATCCCTATCTGAAACAAATCTTCGATCAGGGTTGACAATTACATTGCAATTGCAGTGTCATTCTCTGCTCTCTAATCACACTGGCCTTCTCTCAGCTCCCTAAACATGCCTGGCTCCTTCCCACCTCAGGGCTTTGGGCCAAGAGGGGCCCTGTATCTGAAATGTTTCTGCGAGCCACATTCTTCTTTATTTATTCACCCTTCATTTCTGAGCTCTAATCAATACCTCTTCCTCAGCGAAGCTTTTTCTGAGACCCCCTCCCAAGGCATACCCACTGCATTTGGCATCAGAGCACCCTGAGTTCCCTTCATAGCCTATTAATATATCATGAATAGAGACTCACACAATTGCTTGCATCCAGCCCAGTTTCCCCAGAAACTTGCAAGCCCCATCAACTGATTTCCTGCCCACTGAATTCCCAGGGGCTGACCACCTGTTAACAATATAGTATACACTTTCAAAGTTGAATTTACTAGAATAAATAATACAAAGATACTAAAATTTTATCATATGACTTTCTTATACCTCTCACATGTAAGGAAATAATCTATGAATCTTGCCCTTTCATGGAGAAGAATTCAAAATTATTTCAAAGTTGAATTATAGAGAAAGAAAAGAACAATTTTATCCAAAGGGAGGTTCTTGGTGGATATACGCACTGTAATGCATACTTAATAAAGGATTTTCTTTTGAATTTAAAAATTGTTAAGATAAAGCCTCTTTCTATATTATTATAATGCAATAAGTCTTTAATTTAAAACCTTTAGATCTTATATGCTTTTCCATTGAAGTTATTCTAAAGATCAATATTTATTATTAGCAGAACACAGTGGCTCATGCCTCTAATCCTAGCATTTTGGGAGGTCAAAGTGGGAGTATGACTTGAGGCCAGGAGTTTGACAACAGCCTAATCCACATAAGACCCAGTTTCTACAAAAAATTTCCTTTTATGCTTTTCATTTCAAATAAATACGAAGATACAAATTATTATATTGCCTTGTTCTCACTTCCAAGGTATAGTTCAAGTTGTAGAAGAGCCCCTCACGGGGGGAGCGGGCATGTGGAATACAATAAAATTACTTTAAAAAATCAGGTAGGTGTGCTTGAGCTCAGGAGTTTGAAGCTATGGTCACACTATTGCACTCCAGACTGGGTGAAAGTGAGATCCTATCTCAAAAAAACAACATCCATTATAAGAAAACTAATTTACCTACAGATGACCAATCTCATTAGCTAACTGTAAATACACAAAGCCCAAGAGAAGCATTAACATAATACCTAAAATTGATTGAGTTCTCAGCTGTGCTCTGAAGTAGCTGCCATTGTTCTGAGTCTACAGACCCAGAAGGTTGAGTCCCTTGCTGAGAGTCACCAAATAGCAAGTCATAGAGCCAAGCTGGCCCCGGTGGAGGGGCTGCAGCAGCCACAGCCCTAGTAACAACGAGGCTGTGCCCCTGTAACATGGACACATGTGGCCCAGGAACTCTCCTACCAGGACCATTCTGAGAGGCTTCCATGCACACTGTAATTAAAAATAAGTCAGATAGAACTTTCTTTTCTGCCTGAAAGAGTCACATTTAAAAACCAGCTTATTTAACTCACTTTTTCTTTTTGAAATTCACATGAAGAAATCAGATGCTTTTTAAAGTTTATTTAAGTATATTGCTTAGTAATATGAGGCAAAAAACCACTCCTCTAAACGTGGTTATTTCGAGAAGCCATTACGTGTAACTCCAGAAGCCAACTCCTCCTAATTGGAATCTAACCTCACTCGACTGGATGCTGCACACTGAACTTTTATCACAGCTTTCTGTGCAAGACAGTTAACTGAATCCAACTGTGCAGTCTGTGTGTTTCAGCTCTGTCCTTCACCCTAAGGAATGATTTTTCAGCATAAGTTATTTCATGATTATATTTACCACAAGAAAGGGTTTCCAATGCCTTTGTCAATCTGGAATTATTTATGTGGGAATCCTACTTAAGCATTAGGCAACTTCAAATGTTCCACTTTATTTCCAAGGAAAGATGCAACAACAAAGGCACATTCCAGAAGCAGCGGGCCACACTCACTGTCACTGCAGTTTTCCTCGTCACTCCCGTCCTTACAGTCCTCGTCTCCATCACACTGGAAGGCGCTGGGGATGCACTGTCCATTCCTGCACTCCACCAGTCCCTGGCTGTGACAGGCTGGGAAAGGCCACAAGAACATTCACTTTATTAACCCTTCTTTCAGTCTGCACGTCCGATAAATAACACCTGTTCATCAGCCACCACCAAGAAATAAAGTGCTCTGCATATACAAAGGGGAGTATCATTATTTTAATTCTAAACATTTTTTTAAATGGAGAGTTTTCTTCCTAGAATTTTTCCTGCCTTATTAAATAGCACTTACTAAAAACATTTTTTTTTAAGACTGCATGATTGTTCTTAATGGGGATAGTAAAGATACTACTAATACATTCTATAATTCAGAAAGGGCTTCTTTTATGGCAAGAGCTGACCTGGGTGGACCGTGTTTATGATTTCAAATCCTTACAAAAATCTCACAAGGTACATACTATCATCCTCAAGTTTCCTGCCTGTTTCAAAATCAACCAGCTGTTAGGATGGAGGGCCAAATGTGAAGGTAAACTTTTCTGACTCTAAGCCCAAATATTTAATTCTATATCTATCTGACCTAATGAGCCAAAGTATGTATTATATATCTGTGTGTGTATATATATATATATATATATATGAAAAAAACTCACATAGTACCTAATACTCCATAAACACGTTATTTCAAAACTTGTTTGTAACATCTGAAATTTAAAAAGGATGATCTAGTATCCACTAACCTGATTCCTTCAGGTTCTCTAAATTCTATACCTATTGTCTTTTAAAGCATTAGAAACCCATGCATCATGTGACCTCAGCCTTCACTGAGTTACTGTCAATATTAAGACTCCCTGCTCTTGAATAAAGTGTAGACTTTAGTCTAGATAAAGTTAGACTTGAGTGCCATGCCCTTTCTTTTCTTCTCCCAGGTCCCTGAGGACACAGTCCACTCTGCTAAGCAAGGACTCGAGTGAAATTATATTTCAAATTCAATTCAGACAATTAGAAATCTAGTTATTATATTTGTAATACTTTTCTTACGTCAAGAAAATACTATGTAATCCACATTTCTGTTTTCCTCAAATGATAAGCTAACTAAATATTCAAATCCCTATATACAGAGCATCAACTTTTTCCCTAATTTTAGCAAAAGATAAAATAAAATGTTTAGTTCAAATGTCCATAGAATATACCATATTACCTCTTTCAGTTCAATTGTACTCTTTTTTAACAACTTAATGCTTCTATTAAATCATTTTTATGATATCCTATTTGGTATACTGTATTTTTTGTGGGGGAAAAAGAGTTAATACTTTAGATTAATATTTAGTTAATATTTAGTTAATACTTAACAAGAGCCATACTTGTTATTAATTTGGTAGTGTAAAACTCACCTGAGGATTTTCATTCTCCAAGAAACACTAGCAGCTATAAAATTATGATTATTATCACACACTTTCTGTGTAAATCTATGAGCATTAAAGGCTCTCTTCTCTGGCAATTCCCTCTGTGTTCTCCCCCAGATGGTCCCTGAGGACATATTTGCAGCCTCCTACAGGGAAGCTTAGTCACTTATATATTGTTTCCAGAAGGAAGGTCCTCCAGTCTCTGGAACAAGTATCACCTTGACAAAGTTGCAGAAGCATAAAGAAGACATATGGAGTAATGAGAGAGAAAACAGACACCTGCCTGGCCATCTGGGCCAGATTAAGCTTGGGGGAGAGAGGTGTGGAAGGCAGACGCACCACACTGTCATCACACCACTCCTTGCGTTCTCTTAGGCTGGAGCCAAAGTATGGGAATCTTCCCTTTCGAATGCTGGTTAGATAGCGAATCTTAATGCTGTTCTCAATCTTGAGTAAAGTCTAAACAGAACAAGCATGAGGGAAATCCTCAGATACTCACAGCAGTTGGCCTCATCAGACTTATCCACACAGTCATGGTCACCATCACACACCCACTCCAGGGCGATGCAGCGCCCGTCCCCACAGCGGTGCTCTTGTGTGGGATTGCAATCTGGAGAAAAGAAAAACTCAGGGGGATGCCATGACATGCAGGACAGCAAAGCCCATCATTCCAATGAAGAGTCACTGCAGTTGTTCCAATTTCTCCCATAATGTCTCTACCCTTGGATTGGCACAATTAAAGTGCTACCATCTCTGTTCACATGACAAAATGCAAAAACAAACAAAGAAAAATGCCACTTTCAATCCAAGTATGTGCCCTCCTGACCAGCATCACTGTGGGGTGAGACATGTCTGCTTTTCAGGTGAATAACCACCCTGCCCAGCTCTTCCAGGACCCACAATATGTTCTTATTGCTGTTTTCCTTAGTCTTTCTTTTCTTCTTTTATGAAAAATTCATGATTTCTACACTGACTCAAACATAACAGGGATTTGTGTTTCATAATGCACATAGCTGATTTGGTGTATTTCTCACAGCTCTTTTGTGTTTCTGAGAATCATAACTTATGTCTCTCTGGCAAATTGGGAAGGTAAATATCTCCCTATGTCATCTCTCCTGATGCTGAGCTTAAGTTTTTTATTGAAATACTTTCATATAATATATAACCCATGTTTGAAAGAACTGCTGAGTAAGCAATGTAAAATATTTTTATATTATTTTCATGATTTCTCTTATCCTGGATTGAAAAATACTGTCCCTATTTATACATTATTAAAAAAAAAAGTAAGCAATAAGTTTCTTCTCACAAAGGGTGAAATTGTAGAATGCTTTGCCAGTAAAGATGGTATGCTCTGAATATGAGCTGCTCTTCAAAAGATGTGTGTGGATTCATGAATAAGAGATTCAGAGATAAGAAACTAACAGAGTCCATTATGAGTGCCGTTGTCACAGACTCCTGGGGTGACCATGGATCTTAAAGAGTATTTTGGATCAATGAAGTGAAGCATATGGAAGACACAGTACAGAGAAAATAAGAAAAGCACACAAAGTACAAAGCCTCAATAAGAACTGGAAGGGCTATAGGTGGAAAACCTATAAATAAGCCTTTAAATGGTTCCATTTTGTGAAGGCAAGTTTGAAGTCTTTTGTGAATTAGAAAGGAAAAAAAACCTGGATAGAACTCCATATGTGACTGAAGGCCTGGGTACGTAGAAGTGATTAAAGGCCTGGCTTCATGGGGAAAGGCCTGCAGGCAGATACCTGTATATCTCAGGAATTTCCAGACTACTCCCTAAAGATGAATGACTGCCTCCCCAATGGTCTGTTCAAGGTCAAGCATTCACAGCTTATTCCCTCAGAGCCTTGTTTTATGGCTTTGGTTTTGATTACTTAGCATAAGAATAGCTTTAGATAATATTAATGGAGTGGTTATCAGTTAATCCATAGACCCTTAGGTGCCAGGCAGTGAGAGCCCTGAGGCTACAGTTTAAGTCCTATGTTAATTGATTAGTTGTGTATAGTATTGCCTACATAAGCGTTGATGGAAGAAATAAAGTTGCTGCATGCCATGAAAGAGCTATAGCCTTCCTTATTCACCATAGAATTTCATCGCAGGTCTTAATCTCTGCGGAACCACACCACACAACACGTGCTGCCCATGTTCAGCCTACTAAAGATTAGAGGGTGAATCAAGGGGAAAGTGGAAATTATTGACATTAGATAAAGACAATGGACATCCTGACACATGAACTTCATGATCTCCCAGACACTTCAGAAGAATCCTGTTGACTGGTAAGACCAGACCATTCTTCCTCACACACTAGCTACCCTCTGGTTCTCTCAACTAACCTACCCAACTACCAAGCTACACCCATTCCTCCTTACAACACACCACTTGGGGTTTTCCCAGTTATCTCATTAAGAAAAGGAATAGTTGACTCTTTAAGGCTTCTTGCAACTATAAATTCTATAATGTGTATAATTACAATTACCTCTCTTCTTTTGCCATAAGACTAGTTGATCCCCAAAAATAACTCACATGTGAATGTAAATTAATATAGCCATTATGGAGAACAGTATTGTAGTCCTTAAAAAACTAAAAGTAGGGCAGTGCCTGTGACTCAGTGGGTAAGAGTGCCAACCCCAAATACCAAGGGTGGTGGGTTCAAACCTGGCCCCGGCCAAAGTGCAACAAAAAAATAGCCAGACATTGTGGTGGAGGCCTGTAGTCCCAACTACTCGGGAGGTTGAGGCAAGAGAATTGCCTAAGCCCAGAGGTTAGAGGTTGCTGTGAACTGTGACGCCAAAGCACTCTACCAAGGGTGATAAAGTGAGACTGTGTCTCTACCAAAACAAACAAACAAACAAAAAAAAAACCCAGAAACTAAAAGTAGAACTCCTAAGTGATTGATCAATCCCACTAGACAGTACAGACATGTGTCTGAGAGAAAGGAAATCAGGGTATTGAAGAGATACCTGCACTCCCCGTGCTATTCACAACAGCTGATGTGAAATCAGTCTAAGTGCCCATCTAGAGATAAAGAAAGTGTGGCGTATGTATACAATGGAATAGTATTCACTATTCAGACATCAAAAATAGCAAAATCACATCCTTTGCAGGAGGGGACATTATGCAAAGTGAAATAAATCAGGTATATAAAGAGAAATACCACATTCTCACTCATATGCAGAAGCTAGAAAAGTTGATCTCATAGAAGTAGAAAATAGAACAGTGGTTACTAGTGGCAAGGAAGGATGGGGGGGAGGACAGGGAGAGTTTGGTTAATAAATACAAAATCAGAGCTAGATAGGAAGAATAAGTTCTAATGTTCCACCCCTGGGGGGTGGGGATGACTTCCTTTAAAAATATTTTAAGAATTTCAAGTAGCTAAAAGAGAGGATTTTGAATGTTTCCCAACACAAAGAAATGATAAACGAGATGATAAAAATACCAATTACCCTGATTTGATCATTACGCATTATACACAAATATGAAAATATCACTCTGTTCCCCATAGATATGCAGAACTATGTATCAGGTTAAAATAACATGAAGTAAAAATAAACTATTTACAAGAGAAAGACATCACACACCAGTCACCTGAGGAATGATTTGTACACATATATGCTTTTCAACATTTTTACAGATGCATAGTGCTCCTAGAAGCCACCAAGGTTCCCAGCATGGAGCTGTTTCTGACACACATCACTCTGAAACGTCCCTGTGATCAGACTCCTTTCAATAAAGGCAAATATTATCTAATACTGAATGCCATCTGACTGGATTTGTCCAGCATGCATTCTCATCCCAACCTGCCCCCGTGATCACTTTGTAAAGTTCCTGTGTCACTCACTAAAACATCACCTAAAAATTCTAAATGCACAGCGAAAAAAGGTGAATAAGCAAGAGAAATTTTGCTGATTTTCATCCACACGATGGCATGCAGAATTGAACGTGGCTCTTTAAAAGGTAGGTTCATGCTTTAAAAGAAGACCACCATTTGTACATGAATCAAATGAATGCATCTTCCTAACCCTAGTGTAGCTACTGCACAAATAGTCCCTGTAGTGCTTCAGAATCAAATAAAGGAGGGGTCTTTGGTGACCTGTAACAAGGAACTAAGGTGCAGACCAGCCGTCTGTCTGCAAAGTTTTTGCTCAAGAGCTCAAAATCTAAACATAAGTCACTGGCTCTAGCCAGAGGAGAAACAAAATGTTTTCAAGGGAAAGAAACTATTAACACATTAACAGTTTACTATCCTTTCACCCCACTCCTTAGAAAATTCTAAGTATTTTCTTAGAATGATTGATCATATAAAAAGTATTACATTTGCTAAAAAACATGACTGAGACCAGCAACTGAACAAACTTCCTTCTTTTAAAATGCAAAAACCAACCATTTTGTATTTTAACTTGCTAATTACATTAATAGGCTGTGAACTGGAAGTTTTTAATTTTTTTTACATATACACGTGTAAATTAGGTTTCCACTTTTTGCCTTCACAGAATTTAAAAGGCTTAAAATTTAATAACAATAGCAACGTTTAAGGTAAGGACTAGAAACAAAAACCACGTAAAGAATGACCAAAGATAAATACTTTCATAAAAGAAAACAGACAATTACTGCATCGAAATATTAAGCAATATTAGTAATGATAACACCAAGAAAGTAACATTCACATTGTCAAATAAGACGTCATAGACTGCTTTGACTCTGAGACTCAGTATGACGTCATCAGTTAACTTCTTTTTTTTCTTCCAAAGTCTCAAAAAATAGACAACTAATATTATATAAATAAAAGTAAAGGAGAGCTTCAAAAAACAGATCATGCAAAATCTTATAGATAATAGAAAAAGAAGAAATATTTCAAAATCATTCTACTTGATCTGGATACACCTGATATTGAAAATGGAGAAAATACATTGTTATAAAGGGAAATTACAAACATATTTCACTTATAAATGAGGGTGCCATATCCTAAACAACATATTGAAAAGTTGAATTAAAAATTAATTTTTAAGCTGGGCATTGTGGTGGGTGCCTGTAGTCCCAGTTGCTCGGGAAGCTGAGGCAAGAGAATCGCCTAAGCCCAGCAGCTGGAGGTTGCTGTGAGCTGTGTGATGCCATAGCACTCTACCGAGGGCAATAAAGTGAGACTCTGTCTCTACAAAAAAAAAAAAAAGATAGAAATGAAGCAGAAATCTATTTTACATCTATTTCATTTCATATATCCATTGCTTT
>CAUYON010025582.1:0-53366 GCA_963573935.1 Arctocebus calabarensis | reverse complement strand
ACAGCAACCTCCAATTCTTGAGCTCAAGCGAGTCTCCTGCCTCTGCCTCCCAAGTAGCTGGGACTACAGGCGCCCGCCACAACGCCCGGCCATTTTTTGGTTGCAGCCGTCATTGTTGTTTGGCGGGTCCAGGCTGGATTCGAACCCGCCAGCTCAGGTGTACGTGGCTGGTGCCTTAGCCCGTTGAGCCACAGGTGCCAAGCCAGACTTATTACTAGTTTTAGTGGATATGATTATTCCTCCCCACATCCTTTCCAGACAGATTATCACTCCAAGCCTTTCCCAGTACCTATAATTCTAAACGAGTGAACGAGTTGGAAATGCACATGTCTAAGCCATCTGGGCCTATGAAACATGAGTAGAAATGTGCTGGCTCCTTCTAGATGTAGATAAGGGAGGATTTTGCCCTTATTGCTGCCAGCAGCCATCTATCTTACATCATAAAGACACCTTGACTTAGAACAAAGCCTACACTGTGTGATGTGGGGGGCAAAGAGACAAAAAATTAATCCAAGCCCTTGAAAATATGATGGGTCCACTGAAGTCTGCCCTTGCTTTGGTCTTTCGGTTATGTGTGCTAGTGAAGCTCAATGTTCAATTTAGTGCAAACCCATTATAATAAATCACATAATTCTAGCCAGGTGTGTAGCGGGCACCTGTAGGTAGTCTCAGCTACTCAAGAGGCTGAAGCAAGAGAATCACTTGAGCCCAAGAGTTTGAGGTTGCTGTGAATTGTGATGATGGTACAGCACTCTATCCAGGGCAACAGAGTAAGACTCTGTCTCAAAAAAAAAAAGAAAAAAAAATCACATATTTCAAGTTTAAGAATAGTGCAGATCTCCTAATCTCGTCTCCTAGTTTATTTGAAGGAAACGGAGGCTCACAAATTCAAGTAACCAAATAACTCAAGGATTGCTGTATCAGTTTCCCAGGTTTCACTGATACTGTGCTGTATCAGTGCCACAACAAAATGCCACAAACTAGGTGGCTTAAACAGCAAAAATTTATTTCCTCAGAGTTCTGGAGATCAGAAGTCCAAGATTAAGGTGTCAGCAGATTTGGTTTCTTCTGAGGCCTCTCTCTTTAGTTTGTATACAGCCTCCTTCTCTGTGGGACCTCACGAGTCCTTGGTATCTCTTTCAATGTCCGAATTTCCTATATTTATTGATGCCCATGCAAACCAGTTCATTTAAACTTTAACACCTTCTTAAAGGCCCTATCTCCAAATATTTCACATTCTGAGGTACTAAGAATTTTTTGTGGTGTAACAATTCAACAGTTGTGCCTTCTTACCCCATGCCAGAGCTCACTTTAGGACCCAAATTTCTTGCCTCCCAGCTGTTCTTTCTGACCACAGTGAAAAGAATACTGAATTTCTATGTGATATCAGTATGAATGATGATGAAAATTTTTAGAAGTAATAAAGGTAGCATTTAAAAGAGAGTGGTGACGGACGTTCCACAGTAGCAAACCTGAAAGGAATTTGGAAGCTTCTAGAACATATTTAGACTTTTTGGTAATTGAGAACTGGTTGGCTAAATCATCGTATATCTGTCTATACCATATACCCTTAAGAATTATGCAGTTGATATATTATTTGTTAACAAGAAAAAGCAAGCATGATAAAATTGGGGAAAGGACAGTCTCTTAGATAAATGGTCCTGGAAAAATTTTACACCTACATGTAAAGGCGTAAAGTTATAGGCTTATTTTATGCTATATGCAAAAGTTAACTCAAAATGGATTAAAGACCTAAATGTAAGACCTAAAAGTATGAAACTCTTAGGAGAAAAAAAAAAGAAAAGGAAGCTGTAGGACATTGAATGTGGCAAAAATTTCATGGGTATGACACAGGCAACAAAAGCAAGAATAGACAGACAGGACTATATCAAACTTGAAAATGTCTGCACATTAAAGGGAAAAGGCAACCTACAAAATGGTAAAAATATTTGCAAATTATGTGCCCAAGAAAATGTCAATATTTAGAATAGGGAAGGAATTTCTATAACTCAACAAAAAATGAAGGACCTGATTTCAAAACAGGCACTTAGACAATGGCGAACAAACATATACAGATCTATACATAGATATACAGATGGCTGACGAACATATGCAAAGATGCTAAACATCACTAATCACAGGAGAAATGTAGATCAAAACCACGATGACATTATCACCTCACACTCATTAGGGAGGCCAAGTTCAAAAGAACAAAAAATAAGCATTGGCAAGCATGCCGAGAAATCGGGATGCTTGTGCAACTGGTGGTGGGTTGATATGCGAAACGGTACAGCACTGTGAAAATAGTACGGAGGTTCCTCAAAAACTTAAACAATAGAATGACCATATGATTCAGCAATCCCACTTCTGGGTTTATATTCGAAAGAGTTTGAAACAATTTTGAAGAGATATTTGCACACTCATGTTTATCACAGTATTCGTCACAACAGCCACGTGGTGACAGCAGCCCAAATGTCCACCAGCAGAACTGAGCAAAGAAAAAGTAGGCTATCCATCCAACGGGGTATTATGCTGCCCCCCAAAGAAGGAGATCTGTCACATGCTACCCTGGATGAACCTCTATGCTAAGAGAAATGAGCCAGATACAAAAGCCAGACAAATGCTGTCTGAGTCCACTCATATTAAGTATCTAAAACGCTCAACATTTCAGAAACATAAAGTTGAAAGTGGTTGCCAAAGGCTCGGGGGAGAAGGAGTTAGTGTTTAGTGGATATGGAGTTTCAGTTGTGCAAGATGAAAAGTTCTAGAGGTCTCTTGCACAACAAGGTAAATATACTTAACTGCTGAAATGGACACTTACAAATGGCCAAGACAGTAATTTAATATGTATTCTAGTACAATAAAAATAGATTACGTTCAGGTTTAGAAGCATACGTTTATATGCAATAAATAGCAGTATGCAACTTCTAGTTCGAGATACTTAGAGAAAACATTTTTCCCTCTTTGCATTTTTTTCCTTAAAAACTTAAACAAAACGGGAACGTTTGTGTATTGAATATTGAGAAAGGCCTTCATATCTAGGGGCTGAATGTGGGGACTTTTGTGGGTGGATCAAGCCAAAGTGCAAACCCGAGCGTCCTGCTGGGCCTGGGGGCTGCACTGCGGCTGCGCCTCCCTTTGTCGCTGCGCCAGGAAGGTGTTTTCGTTCGGTTCCTTCTGCCACCGTTTCCAGCCGCAGCGTCCTGACCCGGGGGCGGAGGCCTGGGCCGCGTCCACCACCCACGCGCGGCTCTGGAAGGGTCGCGGCTGAGCGCAGCGGCCCTGGGGGCCGGGTGAGTTTCATCCCGTCGCCAGCCGTAGGCTGTTTGGAAAGTTTTCCTCCCCGGCCCCCTCCGGCAGCAGCCTGTAACAGTCGCGCGGGCACCAGGCGCAGGGTCGCGACCCGCACCCGCGCCACCCACCCCGGGAGGAGCCGCGGCGGCGAGTGGCGCGTGCGGGCGCCGGACGGGCGTTCCGGGAAGGGCCGGTACTTCAGTCTGAAAGCCTGCTCAAGTTGTTCAATGACCGCTTTTCGCCAACTTCCTCCGTGCAGGGCCCAGGCTGAAAAGCTGATGATTACATTCCCAGTGCGGCCGGGGCGCGGCGCGGGAGGGCGTGGAGCTGAGCGGGGGCCAGCGCTCCCGATCCCCGCCCGGGTCCCCACCCTGCACCGTCGCCGCCCTGACCCGAGGAGCCAAGTGGCCGGAGGCTGGGAGGGAGGAGGCCGGTCAGGAATGAATGCGACTTGGAAGGTCGGGAGAGCTGCTGGCTGGTGAACATTCTTCTTCAGCGGCTTTAGCTTAATCAGGAGCCCTGAGACGTGAAAACATGTGGCTTTTCTTTTTTCCCTTAGACCTTGGAAAACCAAGTGATAAACTATTAGAGAAACCCAGATGAAACTCTCCCTGAAGCACTACCAAGTTTAACACTAATCGCAGATTCTAGAAAGAGTGATTTTCCGCACCTTCAACTGTTGCCAGCTTTGCTTAGTGAGATAAATGCGGGCAATGAAACTGACTCAGTAAGTTCTTGTGTGGGAAAGTCTGAGTTCTCATGTGCTTTGAGTTGTTTTCAGTCTTTTGATTATAACCGATGTTGACTGATAGTAGAATCTTGTTTCCATAATTGGACAATTTACCTCTATTAGTGACTAGGAATTACAATGTAAGTGTTCCATCAGTAGTATAGAAATTAAGTATAGATTTGCCTAAAGGCAATTTTGCTTTTATCGGTTAACAGCATGGTGAACAATAAAGATTGCTTGAAATATAATTATGCAAATGTAAGCTGTTGCTATAGGAGTGAAATGGACCCCTTGTAGGAAAATAAATCTCTAGTCTTTTAGCAAATGAATCTAAAGTCATATAGCAAATATTTAACTTTCAGTCCCCTCCAGGCTAGGAACTTCACAGAACGAAGACGATGTAATCACTACAAATTTATTGTCAATTCTGTGTGGAATACTCATCTGGTCACCTCCTATTCACCCCACTGTGAGGGAGGGATTCACCACCCTAAATATAATGAAATGGTGGAATGCACAGGACCCAACACTGCACAGGTGAGATTGTCAGCAGTTTATTAATCACACACATTTAGGCCTAGGGGAGGACACAGCACACTTTGCAAGGTCAAGAGTAGAGTGAACAAGCATGGGTTATTGGAGGCAGCTCTGCAGTAACCAGAGGCTGGGCTAGCTCTAGTTTCTGAGGGGGATGTGATTAGCATGTTTAATGTCACCAGCTAGCAGGGAAGTAGAACCAGCTGTGTTAAGGACCAGGTGGAGTTCAGTTCCTTCAGCTGATAGGGGAATTAGCCAGGTGGGGAGCCTTTCCCTCTGGGGAAGGCAGATCTTGCAAGAACAGGGGAACTTACAAGTCTTTGGGGTTCCGTGAGGCTCAATGGTATCAAGGCAGCACAGGAAACTTTAGGCCTTATGATGTGGATACAGAGAAGACTAAGATATGGTTCTTGACTGCAAAGAACTTGACTCTTCTAGGCGAGGGTGGGGTGGAGGTTGGCAGCCTGAGGTGCATCTGAGCATATAGAAGAAATTAAATGTGGTAATTGGGGCAGATAGACTTCTTACATAAAATGTGTAATTCTTTTTTTTGAGACAGAGCCTCAAGCTGTCACCCTGGATAGAGTGCTGTGGCATCACTCACAGCAACCTCCAATTCCTGGGATTAAGCGAGTCTCTTGCCTCTGCCTCCCAAGTAGCTGGGACCACAGGCGTCCACCACAATGCCTGGCCATTTTTTTTTTTTTTTTTTTTTGGTTGCAGACATCATTGTTGTTTGGCTGGCCGAGGCTGGATTTGAACCCGCCAGCTCAGGTGTACGTGGCTGGCGCCTTAGTCCGCTGAGCCACAAGCTCCAAGCCCGTTTTTCTTTACTTTTTATTAGCCAATCTCTTGTTATATAATTCGTTTTTTCCTGAACTTTTTTGGGTTGTTTTTTAGAAACAGGCTCATACTCTGTGGCCCAAACTCTTTCGCTTAACCGATTCTCCTGCCTCAGCCTCCCAAGTAGCTGGGACTACAGGCGCCTGCCACAACGCCCAGCCATTTTTTGGTTGCAGCTGTCATTGTTGTTTGGCGGGCCCAGGCTGGATTCAAACCCGCCAGCTCAAGTGTACGTGGCTGGCACCTTAGCCCATTGAGCCACAGCGCCAAGCCAGAGAGTAGCCTTTTATTAACTAGATGTGGTTCCAAAGATGGAGTTTTGAATCACTGCACTCCTGGCTTGGCACCTGTAGGTCAGTGGCTAGGGTACCAGCTACATACACCAGGGATGGTGGGTATGAAACCAGGCTGGGCCTGCCAAACAACAATGACAACTACAACAAAAAAATACCTGGGCATTGTGGCAGGCGCCTATAGTCCCAGCTACTTGGGAGGCTGAGGCAAGAGAATCTCTTAAGCCCAAGAGTTTGAGTTTGCTGTGAGCTGTGATGCTATGAAACTCTACTGAGGGCGACATAGTGAGACTCTGTCTCAAAAAAAAAAAAAAAATCAGTCCACTTCTGTTGGACATTTGGATTATTCCAGTTTTCCATATTACAGGCAATCCTATGATTTACATAAGAACCAGCATTTATTGAACACTTACTATGTGTGTGCACTATTCAAGGCAAATACTCAATTACACATTAGCTCATGATTTTCAAAATATGCCTATTGCATTAGTTTCCTATCACTGCTGTAACAAATCACCACACATCTAGTGTCTTCGAATAGTACGTGTTTATTATCTTATGGTTCTGGAGGTCAGAAGTCTAAAATGAAGGTGGTGGACAGGTTGCATTCCTTCTGAGGCTGCAGGGGGAAATTGTCTCCTTGTCTCTTCCAGCTTCAGAGGCTCCTGCATTCTCTGGCTCCTGATGCCCTCACATGTCTCCAACCCTTGCTGTCATCATCCCGTCTCTTACGACTGCATTGTCCTGCCTTCCTCTCATAAGGACCCTTGTAACTATATTAGATCTACTAGAATAATCCAAGATCATCTCCCTATCTCCCTAATCACATCTGCAAAGTCTCTGGATTTTCTTCTGTTTTTTAGTTTTTTGGAGGCAGTGGCTCACTGTGTTGCCTGAGCTAGAGAGTTGTGGCATCATCATAGCTCACAGCAACCTCAAACACCTGGATTCAAGCGATCCTCTTGCCTCAGGGTCCTGAGTAGCCGGAACTACAGGCATGTGCTATGCATGGCTAGTTTTCTACTTATTTATTTATTATTATTATTTATTTATTTATTTTTGAGACAAAGCCTCAAGCTGTCACCCTGGATAGAGTACCGTGGCATTACAGCTCACAGCAACCTCCAATTCCTGGGCTCAAGCGAGTCTCTTGCCCTGCCTCCCAAGTAGCTGGGACTACAGGCGCCTGCCACAATGCCTGGCCATTTTTGGTTGCAGCCATGATTGTTGTGTGGTGGGCCGGGCTGGATTCGAACCCGCCAACTCAGGTGTACGTGGCTGGCGCCTTAGCCCGTTGAGCCACAGGTGCCGAGCCATTATTATTTTTTTGTAGAGACAGAGTCTCACTTTATCGCCCTCGGTAGAGTGCTGTGAAGTCACAGCTCACAGCAACCTCCAACTCCTGGGCTTAGGCGATTCTCTTGCCTCAGCCTCCTGAGTAGCTGGGACTACAGGCACCCACCACAATGCCTGGCTATTTTTCTGTTTTGCAGTTCGGCCGAGGCTGGGTTTGAACCTGCCACTTTTGGTATATGGAGCCAGTGCCCTACTCGATGAACTACAGGCGCTGCCCCCCACCCAGCTATTTTTTGTTGCAGTTTGGCCAGGGGCGGGTTTGAACCCGCCACCTTTGATATATGGGGCCGGCGCTCTACTCACTGAGCCACAGGCGTCGCCCTAGTTTTCTATTTTTTATAGAAATGAGAGTCTCACAGTTGCTCACGCTGGTCTCCCAACTTCTGAGCAGTCTATCTTCTTTGGCCTCCCAGAGTGCAAGGGTTACAGGTGTGAGCCACAGCACCTGGCCTCAAGGAATTTCTTATGAATGTGACTCCGTGGGACAGTCCTTGGCTGTTTTCCTTTCCCTGGGGCTCTGACTCACGATATTAGTAACAAGTTTTCCTTTGGAAGGGGTGTTGCCCTCTAGACTGGCATCTAGACTTGACCTTCTTTTTACATAAGGAGATGGGAGGGGTCCTGAGATTTTTATTTTCTTTTGTATAGCTCATAAGTATAATTTACAAATCCAGGCAATCTGGCTTTAGAACACAGGTTCCAAGAAACTATACAACCTAGTATAAATCTTTGCATTCTTGAACAAGGGTTTATGTAAGATAAATTTCTACAAACAGAATTACTGGGGCTGGCTCGGCGCCTGTGGCTCAATGGGCTAAGGTGCCAGCCACGTACACCTGAGCTGGCAGGTTCGAATCCAGCCCAGGCCACCAAACAACAATGGTGGCTGCAACCAAAAAAAAAAAAAAAAAGAAAGAAAACAGAATTACCAGGGTAAAGGAGAAGCACTAACAAGTGTCTAACAGGTATTTCCAACTTGTCCTCTACTGAGGTTGTGCCAATTAATTCCCACAAGTACTGCCTGGAATTCCGGATCTCTCCTCACCCTGTAATGGTTCGAGGGCAGAATGTTACTTGAATTCAAAAAGCTAAAGGACTTTTACAGCTTTTTTTTTTTTTTTTTGATACAGAGTCTCACTATCGCCCTCAGTAGAGTGCCATAGTGTCACAGTTCACAGCAACCTCCAACTATTGGGCTTAAGCATTTCTCTTGCCTCAGCCTACAACTTCTTAACAATGTGATAACTGAAGAATGTTTCTCTTTCAGAAAAGTAAATAAACCTTAAATTACAGTGGCAATAAAGAACTATTGGTTTCCTGGAAAAAATAAAAGCATGTGGTGGTCGGCACCTGTGGCTCAAGGAGTAGGGCGCTGGCCCAGTATGCTGGAGGTGGCAGGTTCAAACCCAGCCCTGGCCAAAAAAAAAGATAAAGAAGCATGTGGTTAGCTTAATGTACTGCAAGACAGAGAACGTTTTCTTAGTGCTGACCATGAATATAGCTTTATTTTCCTCACTGAGACTTGAACCTTGTCAGAGGCATAATGTTGAGGGTTTTTTTTAAGAGACAGAGTCTCACTTTATCACCCTCAGTAGAGTGCTGTGGCATCACAGCTCACAGCAACCTGCAACTCCTGGGCTTATGTGATTCTCTTGCCTCAGCCTCCTGAGTAGCTGGGACTATAGGCTCCTACCACAATGCCTGGCTATTTTTTTTGTTGTAGTTTGGTCGAGGCTGGGTTCAAACCCATCCCTCTTGGTATTTGGGGCCGGTGCCCTACTCACTGAGCCACAGGCGCCACACCAATGTTGAGGTTTTTACTTTCCTTCCTCAGTGGATCACTTTCCTCTCCTGTGCCTTCTGAAGATTTCTAGTTAAATCATTTCCATCTCCAAGTCCTTCCAATCACACCCTCTTTATTTTGTATCCATGCCACAAGTTTTTATTTTTTTGAGACAGAGCCTCAAGCTGTCACCCTGCATAGAGTGCTGTGGCATCACAGCTCACAGCAACCTCCAATTCCTGGGCTCAAGCGAGTCTCCTGCCTCTGCCTCCCAAGTAACTGGCACTACAGGCACCTGCCACAATGCCCAGTGATTTTTTTTGGTTGTAGCCATCGTTGTTTGGTGAGCCCGGGCTGGATTCGATCCTGCCAGCTCAGGTGTACGTGGCTGGCGCCTTAGCCCGTCAAGCCACAGGTGCCGAGCCCACAAGTTTGGTTTTTTGTTTTTTTTTTGAGACAGAGCCTCAAGCTGTCAGCCTGGATAGAATGTCGTGGCATCACAGCTCAAAGCAACCTCCAATTCCTGGGTTCAAGCAAGTCTCTTGCCTTCGCCTCCCAAGTAGCTGGGACTACAGGCACCTGCCACAATGCCCGGCCATTTTTGGGTTGTAGCGTCATTGTTGTTTGGCGGGCCTGGGCTGGATTCGAACCCGAGCCACGTTTTTTTTGTTTTTTAGAGACAGAGTCTCACTGTCGCCCTGGGTAGAGTATCATAGCATCACAGCTCACAGCAACCTCCAGCTCTTGGGCTTAGGCGATTCTCTTGCCTCAGCCTCCCAAATAGCTGAAACTACAGGAGCCTGCCACAACACCCGGGTATTTTTTGTTGCAGTTTGGCCGGGGCTGGGTTTGAATCCGCCACCCTCTGTATAAGGGGCCGGTGCCCTACTCCCTGAGCCACAGGCACCGCCCAATGCCACCACTTTTGCTTTCTTTTACAACTTCCTTTTCAGGCTTGGTGCTTGTAGCTCAGCGGCTAGGGGGCCAGCCACATACACCAGAACTGGTGGGTTAGCATCCAGCCTGTGCCTGCTTACCTACCTAACAACAATGACAAGTACAACCAAAAAAATAGCCAGGTGATGTAGCAGGCTCCTATAGTCCCAGCTGCTTGGGAAGCTGAGGCAAGAGAATCTCTTAAGCCCAAGAGTTTGAGGTTGCTGTGAGCTGTGACTCCACAGCACTCTACCAAGGGCAACACAGTGAGACTCTGTCAAAAAAACAAACAAACAAAACAAAACTTCCTTTTCTAGTTTCCTTTTCAAGTTCCTTCCATTTCTCTTCCCAGGGTGCCATTTATTTATTTTTATTTTGTTTTATTTTTGAGGCAGGATCTTGCTATGTTGCCTAGACTGGACTTAATCTCTTGGGCTCAAGTGGTCCTCCTGCCCTAGCCTCTGGAGTAGCTGGGACAACCACACCCGGCTCTAGCATGCTGTTTATATAGGGACAAATATATCTGCTAATCACAGCAGTGAACTTACATAGTAACTTTTATTCTTTACTTTTGCAGATGAGAAAGGAGGGCAAAGTGACTGGCCCAAGATCCAACTGAAATGAGATGCAAATTGAGGTGTCTGTTTCCAGATTCTGCCCACCAGAAATGGTCCTAAATCTTCTCTGGAGGAGTTAGCCTCCTGGCGCCTTTGGAGAAGTCTGCCTGCCCCCAGACCTTACAGAGGTGGGGCTTACAGAGCACCGTGAACTGACCCTACTGTTGAGGGAGGCAGCACGAAGCACCACAGTGCAGCACTCATGTCCTGCCACTTCCTTTCATAGCTTCAGTGTCCTTGCCTGTAAGATGGAAGCAACACTGGCTCCCCCTTAGAAGGTATCCATGAGGGGCTGTATTACCTTTCTATGGGGATGATAATGAATGCTCATAATGTGAGTATAAGATAAGTACAAGGTGAAAACTTGGGAAAGGGATGTATCCCCCATTTTAAGATGGCAGCCTGGCTTGGCACCTGTGGCTCAACGGGCTGAGGCGCCAGCCATGTACACCTGAGCTGGTGGGTTCGAATCCAGCCCGGGCCCACCAAACAACTATGATGGCTGCAACCAAAAAATGGCCGGGTGTTGTGGTGGGCGTCTGTAGTCCCAGCTACTTGGGAGGCAGAAGCAAGAGACTCGCTTGAGCCCAGGAATTGGAGGTTACTGTGAGCTGTGATGCCACGGCACTCCATCCAGGGTGGCAGCTTGAGGCTCTGTCTCAAAAAAAAAAAAAAAAAAGGATGGCAGCCTTCCTGTGGCAAGTTCCACTGCAGAAGCAATGTTCATTAACAGAGAATCTGGGGGCAGCTCTCATTGGTGGCTCCCTGTCTCCTAGTGCCCTCTTCCAGGTACTAGGCTGGCTCTATGACCCCACTGTTCCTCTGTTCCCTGAGGAATTTCAGTTCCCTCACACCCCAGCACCGTGACCCTACCCTTCTTGTCCTACATGGGCCTGACATCTGGTAGGTGCTAAGGGAAAGTGCCACTAACTAAATGTCACCACGTCACCTGTGGCATCACCTCCCCACCCAGTATTGCCCTCTCCATCATTCCACATTCACAGATACACAGCTCAAGCTGTGGCTCACCTCTTCTTTAGCGAATGTTCTAGATTCCATAATCTGGCATTTAAGACCTCTGCTTGAGGCTGGGCACGGTGGCTCACACCTGTAATCCTAGCACTCTGGGAGGCCAAGGTAGGTGGATTGCTTAAGCTCAGGAGTTCCACACCAGCCTGAGCAAAATATCAAGACCCCATCTCAACTAAAAACACAAAAACTGGGAGGCACCTGTGGCTCAGCGAGTAGGGCGCTGGCCGCATATACCAAGGGCTGCGGGTTCAAACCTGGCTCTGGCCGAACTGCATCAAAAATTAGCCGGGCGTTGGGTGGTGCCTGTGGCTCAGTGAGTAGGGTGCTGGCCCCATGTAATCAGGTGGCGAGTTCAGGCCCAGCCCTGGCCAAACTGCAACAACAACAAAATAAAAAAATAAAAAATTAGCCAGGTGCTGTGGCGGGCACCTGTAGTCCCAGCTACTTGGGAGGCTGAGGCAAGAGAATCACTTAAGCCCAAGAGCTGGAGGTTGCTGTGAGCTGTGACTCCACAGCACTCGACCGAGGGTGACAGTGTGAGACTCTGGCTCCACAAAAAAAAAAAAAAACCCACAAAAACTAGCTGGGCGTTGTGGTGGGTGCCTGTAGTCTCAGCTACCTGGGAGGCTCACTTGAGCCCAGGAGTTTGAGGTTGCTATGAGTTATGATGCCACAGCACTCTACCAAGGGTAACAAAGTGAGACTTTGCCTGTTTTTTTTTTTTTAAAGACAGAGTCTCCAAAAAAAAGAGTCTCAAGCTGTTGCCCTGGGTAGAGTGGCATGGTGTCACAGCTCACAGCAACCTCAAACTCCTGGCTCAAGCAATCCTCTTGCCTCCATTTTTCTATTTTATTTATTTATTTCATTTTTTTTTTTTTTTTGAGACAGAGTCTCATTATGTGGCCCTTGGTAGAGTGCTGTGGGGTCACAGCTCTCAACAACCTCCAATGCTTGGCTCAAGTGATTCTCTTGCCTCAGCCTTCCGGCTATTTTTTGGTTGTAGTTGTCATTGTTCTTTGGCAGGCCCGGGCTGGATTGGAACCTGCCAGCTCCAGTGCGTGTGGCTGGTGCCCTAGCTGCTGAGCTACAGGCACCAAGCTCAGTTTTTCTATTTTTAGTAGAGATGGGGTCTCTTGCTCAGGCTGATCTCAAACTCATGAGCTCAAGCAATTCACCCGTCTCGGCCTCCCAGAGTGCTAGGATTACAGGTGTGAGCCACCAAGCCTGGCCACGAAGTGAGACTCTGTCTCAAAATGAAAAAAAAACAAACACCTCGGCTTGTTCCACCTCAACACTGCCTATTTCATGTTCATGATGTTGTCATTGTCTTCCTCCTATTGAAGTCACACAGGAAGATCTCTAACTGTGATTTCTAGTCTGTCCAGAGCAGCCAACACTGTGGCTGATCCCATCTGTGCATGACTGTCCCATACAGGAAAGGGACAGAATGAGTTTTTATTGCATGGCTGTTTTGTGTCAGGCATGGAGCAGGGCACCATTCACCCCATTTTATAAAAAGGTGTCAGGCGTGAAGCAGGGCATCATTCATCCCATTTTATAAACCGAAAGGTCCCAGATGGTAAGGGAACTGTGTGAGTGCTCACAACCAGTGAAGAGCTGAGGCAGGATTAGAACACAGCTCTACCTGACTGTAGCAACCTTGTCCTTGAATCTGCTCCCAAAGGCATTCCAACCAGATGTTTCATAATCAGTTCTAGAATCTCACCTATGCTCCATAGAGTGTGGCTAAGGGAATATCCCCAAGCCGGGGTCCTGAAACCCAACCTGCAGAGGAACCATATCCTGTCCAGCCCCTCCTGGACACAGGCCTGGGTCCTCACAAGAGGGGCAGAATCGGTTAACACCACTCTGCTGTTGATAGCACAGGTGCTGGAGGGCCTGGAGGAGACGCAGGTCCTGTGGACTAGAGCCAGGGAAGCAAGGGAGCAAGGGCCCTCCCAGTCCTTTGGTCTCCTCTGGTCTTGCCAAGCTGCTCCTTGGGGTCACCATCACTTCTTGGGGGTCACCATCACTTCTTGTTTCCTGGGGTCACCATCACTTCTTCCTCAGTCTATTCTTCCTCCTTTCTCTGGCCCTAGGTTTCCTGGACCTCCCGTGGACCTTTGCTTCACTCTGTGCCTGTCCCCAAGTTCCTTCCCAAAGGCTCGGCCTCCTAGTGCCTCTTTCCTCCCACTCCCCATTCCCAACACTGATTCCTCCTCGACTGTGGAGGCGCCCGCTACCTGGTGGGAGAGAGCGTCAGGCGTGGGAGTAGTCTCCCTCTCCAAGTCTCTAGCTCACTCTTCACCGCACCCCTCATGTCTTTCTGTCGGTGGACTTCCTTTCCCATCAGTCTCCCTATCTCCCGCCTTTTTGTCTCGATTTCCCCATCCGTTGGTTCCTTCGTAAACTTTCACCCTTACAATAATGCTGGGAGGTAGGGTCTATTACCATATTACAACTCCCCCTGTAGATATAAGGACACAGAGGTTCTCAGACTTTGAGCGCCCAGCCAGGGCTACGCAGCTTGTAACTGGCAAGATCCGGAGAGAGGCTCGCGATACCCGGCAGCTGAGGTTCGGTATCTTTGCTGCCTCAGCCCTGAGGCCCCGCCCACCAGCGCAGGGTCCGCCCCCCCGCAGCCCCGCCTCCGTCCCGGCCCGCCCAGCCCCGGCTCGGGCAGCCGGAGCACCGGAGCCGAGGCGCCGGAGCCCGCGGCGGCGGGGACAATGTGGTTCTTTTCCCGGGACCCGGTCCGGGACTTTCCATTTGAGCTCATCCCGGAGCCCTTCGAGGGCAGCCCGCCCGGGCCCTGGGCCCTGCACCGCGGTCGTAAGAAGGTGAGTGCGGCCCTGCTGAGCAGGCCGCGGCCGACCTGGTCCTCGCCTGGTTCGTACCGCCGGCCCAGCTGTGCAGCGTCCGGCCTGATGTGGCGGCGGAGCTTCAGGGGCAACGAATTGGGGAGGAGGACCGGCAATGCCGACGTGGCGGGCGGAAGGACCTAGGGACCGACAGGCGACCGGACCTGGGTCACGTGGGCCCGGCTAAATCCCTAAGGGCAGACCTGGGAAGAGACCGGCCAGCGTTCCTTAAACAGCTCTGGGCACCACCTCAGAGCTAGTGAGATCCAGGCCCAGAGGTGGAGTCAGCCTAGCTCCCACCCCTCAGGTCCTTCTATTTTCTCCCAGGCCACAGGCAGCCCTGTGTCCATCTTCGTGTATGATGTGAAGCCTGGCGCAGAAGAGCAGACCCAGGTGGCAAAAGCTGCCTTTAAGCGCCTGAAAACGCTCCGGCACCCCAACATCCTGGCTTACATTGAT
Organism: Arctocebus calabarensis; assembly: GCA_963573935.1. NCBI lineage: Eukaryota > Metazoa > Chordata > Mammalia > Primates > Lorisidae > Arctocebus > Arctocebus calabarensis. The sequence continues at coordinate 38,625 of CAUYON010025582.1, read as the reverse complement.
GGGCTGGAGGTACCTACTGCCCTGTCTGCCCGTCTCAGCCCCTCCTTGCTTTCTTCTGATCCTCCACTCTTGTGCTCTCTTCCTGACTCTCAGTTTCTACCTTTGTACCTCAGCATCCCCAGATTTGTCCATCATGTCCCTTATCTCCATTTCCACTTCTCCAATCACACTCTGATTCCTGATGTCATATTTCCCCAGACAGAAAAATGCCTCCACGTAGTGACAGAACCTGTGACCCCACTGGGAATGTACCTCAAGGCACGAGTGGAGGCTGGTGGCCTGAAGGAGCTGGAGATCTCCTGGGGGCTACACCAGATTGTGGTAAGGTGGGGGGCAGTGATGATGAAAGCAAGGATTTGGGGGGACAGGTGCTGCAGATATTGGATGTGATGGCTTCTTCTGCCCCCAGAAAGCCCTCAGCTTCCTGGTCAATGACTGCAGCCTCATCCACAACAATGTCTGCATGGCTGCTGTGTTCGTGGACCGAGCTGGAGAGTGGAAGCTTGGAGGCCTGGATTATATGTACTCATCTCAGGGCAATGGTGGAGGACCGCCTCACAAGGGCATCCCTGAGCTGGAGCAGTATGACCCCCCAGAGATGTCTGACAGCAGTGGCAGGGTGGTTAAAGAAAAGTGGTGAGTGACTGGGGGCAGCACGCCCCAGCCTGCCCTGTCCTGGAGGGCTCTGCAGCTTCAGGGCCCCTAGACTAATTGGTATTCCCCAGTTCTCTGCTGTCTGGCTGGGGAGGGAAATAGGGTCTCAGAAGTGAGAAGCATTCCTCTGCTTCCAGGGTCCTCAGGGCAGGAAGGCAGGATGGACACAGGTTTGGGGGTTGGGTAGATCTGACTTTGAAAGCTGTGTGACCTGGAGCAGATGTCCTTGCTTCTCAGCCTCACATTTTTTTTTTTTTTTTATTAATCTGTTAAATAAGGAAAACAAAACTTGCTTCTCAGGGTTGATGGTCCAACTGAGAGACACAGCGGGTCCTGCCATGCAGTGGGTAGCTGGTGCCTAAGGCATGTTGGAGGCCTGCATTGGTGGTTGATTGGGCCCTAAGCAGCTCTGGTTCACTGTCACAGGTCAGCAGACATGTGGCGCTTGGGCTGTCTCATCTGGGAAGTTTTCAATGGGTCCCTACCTCGGGCAGCAGCCCTACGCAACCCTGGGAAGGTGAGTATCCTGCCCCTGGCTGTCTCTACCATCTCAGCTCCACCCTGCCTGCTACCAACCCCTACCCTGATACTGACCCCCTCCCCAACAGATCCCCAAATCGCTGGTGCCCCATTACTGTGAACTGGTGGGAGCTAACCCCAAGGTGCGTCCCAACCCAGCTCGCTTCCTGCAGAACTGCCGGGCACCTGGCGGCTTCATGAGCAACCGCTTTGTGGAGACCAATCTCTTTCTAGAAGAGATTCAGGTGAGTCCCCACCTACCCTTTGACCCTATATTCTTCACCTCTGCCCCCTACTCTGCTTTTCCAGTTTTCTCACAATTGGACCCGATGTACTAGGCAAACCTAGTTTCAATGCTTACTTCGCTCTGTGACTGCCCTTGGCTGAAGCTCAGTACTAATAATAGTACAGAGTGAGTGTATCCCTAATCCGAAAATCCAAACTATTGAAACTTCTTGTGTGCCAACATTATGCTCAAAGGAAATGCTCCTGGGGGAATTTTGGATTTTCAGATTAGCAATGTTGAACTGGTATAATGCAAATATTCCAAAATCTGAAAACATCTAAAATTTGAAACATTTCTAGTCCCAAATATTTTGGATAAGTCTCAGCCTGTATTTAAAAAAAAGAAAAGAAAAGAAAGGAAGGCTCAGCCTATGCTTACCAAAGAGCATGGTGAGGAATCAATGCATTTTTTTCTTTTTTTGGAGAGAGAGTCTTACTTTGATGCCCTTAGTAGAGTGCCACGGTGTCATAGCTCACAGCAACCACAAACTCTTGGACTCAAGCGATCCTCTTGCCTCAGCCTCCAAGTATCTGGGACTACAGGTGCCCGTCACAATGCCAGCTGTATTTTTAGAAACAAGATCTCCCTCTTGCTCAGGCTGGTCTCAAACTCCTGAGCTCAAGCAATCCATCTGCCTCGGCCTCCCAGAATGCTGGGATTAGAGACATGAGCCACCCTGCCAGGCCAAGTCAATGCATTTAAAGAGCATAGTATAGTGTTCATCACACAGCAGGTGCTTTGTGGCAGCTCCTGTGGCTCCAGTAACTCTCCATATATATTCCAGCTCAGGCTCCTTATGTGTGCAACACCCTATGCTGAGGTGGGGCTGGGTGGGCAGCAGGGTGAGGAGGAAGGTAAGACAGGCCTATGGCCCTGCCTACAAGGACTTAGCAGGAGTAAAAAGACTAGGTCACTATCCTTGGAAACTCTCACTGGGGGAAAGAGACAGAAGATATAAACAGAAAACATAAATGAGAAAGCCTATGCCACCTGAGTAAGTGCAGGAAGGAAAATCATAGATTGGTGGGTGGTGCCTATAGCTTGGTGGCTAAGGCACCAGACATCTATACCAAGGCTGGTGGGTTCGACCCTGGCCTGGGTCAGCTAAAAAACGACAACTGCAACAACAAAAAAATAGCCAAGGTGGCGCCTGTGGCTTAAGGAGTAGGGCATTGGCCCCATATACGGGAGGTGGCGGGTTCAAACCTGGCCCTGGTCCGAAAAAAAAAAAAATAGCCGGGCATTGTGGTTGGCTCCAGTAGTCCCAGCTACTTAGGAGGCTGAGGCAAGAGAATCACTTAAGCCCGAGTTTGAGGTTGCTGTGAGCTATGATGGCACAGCACTCTACCCAGGATGACAGCTTGAGACACTGTCTCAAAAAAAAAGAAAATCATAGATTGGGTGTGCTGGGCTAGGCCTTCTGAAGGGTGATCTTTGAGCTGTGGCCTGAGGGACACGAAAGTGGGAGCCATGGGGAAGGTTAGGAGGAGTGTTCCAGGCAGAGGGAATGGCACATGAAGAGAGGGTAAGGAGAGAGCCCTCCACTTTACCTCCAAACTTTGGTTTCCATGTTTGTACAAAGGGAGAACCATGGATGTCTGTTGGCTTCATGGTTCCAACAGGGTGGTTGTAGGGAAGGAAGAACGGAGGTTCTGCTCTGCACATCTGCTCTGACCCAGCCCTGTGCGGGGAACGTAGAAGTGGCTGAGAATCAGGAATAGGGAAGAGAGTGATAGACACTTCTACAGACCTGGATGGGATGGGGTAGAGTCTGTGGTATCTTGGCTTGGGTGGGGACAGGAGGGTCTCAGGACCATGAGGAACCTCAACTGCATTTTGAGGGAGAAGCTGCTGAAAAGGCTGAAGCCCTGTTGCCTCCTGGCAGTGTGGGGGCAGCAGGAATTTTGTTACACAGAGTTCTCACATGGCTGGCTCCACCGGGCTGCCTTAAAATGAGCCCCATAGGGAACCAGGCCCCAGGAAAATGAGGGATGACAGTGTCCATAGGCCCCTTTCCCATTGCCAGGTGGAGAGAGCTCAGCTGCCACTGTCCATCGTAACCTTGGATGTAGTTTGACCTCTCTGTGGGTCTTGATCCCCCAAACTCTGGAATCAGAGCCAAACCTGCCTCCCACACTGCACTGAACTGTTCAAGGGCCACACAGGTCCTCCTTGTCCCCTGCCAGAAGTCACGTCTTCTAGGCTGAGCAGTGGCTATGGAGTTGGGGAAGAACAGAGTGCAGGCCTGGGTTGTAACCCTGCTTGGCCACTCTTGGTTGCTGACTTTGCAAAGGGGGAGTGACAGCATCTCTTTGAAAGGTGCAGCACCGCAAAGATGCCAAACCCTCCGTGATGTGTGGCTTTGGACAAGCTCTTTGTCCTCTCTGTGCCTCCACTCCCTTATTGGTAAAATGTAGGTTATGTTACCACCTACCTCATAAAGTTGTGGGGAGGGTTACTCAAGATAATCTGTGCTCAGGAAATGTGAATTTGGGGCAGTAGGACCTTAGAGGGAGGTCAGGACTGAAGGAGACCATGGGCTTACAGCCTGGCCCATTTTGGCTCCGTAGAAGGACCTAGTGTGGGAGTGAACTGCCTTTAATCCCTGCCTTCCCACAGCCTGCCCGAACTGCACACCCAGCCCAGCCAGGGCAGAGGAACCAAGTGAGCCCCTTTACTTCTTCAAGGCTGTTTCATCATCTTAGTTTGATGGTACTCACACCTTGAGTAGTTACAAGTGATAGAGACAGCACTATTGAAGGGTGAGATCTCCTAGTGGCTGCTGTTCTAGTAACAGGTCAGGTGGCAGCAATGAGAACACCTGTTACTGACTGAACATCTGCTGTGTGCCAAGCACTGTGCTGGCAGCTTTTATGTGTATTTTCTGGTTGAATCCGCAGAACAACCCTGCAAGGTAGTGGAGTTCTTATCACATTTTACTGATAGGGGAATTTGCCCAAGGTCACACAGCAGGTAACTGTGAGAGTTGTGCTTTGAACCCATATCTGCTTCATCATGCTGGTGGTGGTCCTTGTCCTTGCCTGTGGCTGGGAGGTGGCCCATGACCAGGCTGATCTCCACGGGCCCCATCCTGACTCCCCCAGATCAAAGAGCCAGCTGAGAAGCAGAAGTTCTTCCAAGAGCTGAGCAAGAGCCTGGACTCATTCCCTGAGGATTTCTGTCGGCATAAGGTGCTGCCCCAGCTGCTGACCGCCTTTGAGTTTGGCAATGCTGGGGCCGTTGTCCTCACTCCTCTCTTCAAGGTGAGTGGGCAAGGAGCCTCCTTGAGGAGAGACCTGGAAGGCCAGAAGCCTCAGGAGCTGTGGGTCCCAGAGAGCCGCCTGGGTGCATATGAACTGTCAAAGAGAACGCCATTGGGTAGAGGGCAGCCCTGTGGAGCCATCCTAGGCTGAGCCAGCCTGATTAGGAGAGACCCAGGTCCACATGAGGAGGACCTTCTTGCCAGCATCTCTGTGGTTGGGAGGCCAGCGGGGAGGAGAGACCCTATGCCTGCAAATACCTTTCTCCACAGACTCCTTGTCTTAGAGCCCTCAGCCCTTCCTCTGTTTTCCCAAGTAGCCCCACTGGTCTGACCTGCGTGCCCTGGTTCTCAAAACCTAGAGATTATTAATACCTCACCCCACATTCCCATTCTCCCCCCAACTCCTTAGACATTCAGCTTACCCGACTTCTGGGGGCTGGATCCTCTCCACTTCCTTAGACCTCAGCCTGCCTTCTACAGGCACTGCTGTTCCTTGCTCTGCCCACCCTGGGAAGAATCCTTTCCTCTGAGGGGCATGCTACAAGAAGAGAAGACAGGAAGCAAATCCTGGATAGCTAGGAACCCCCAGAAACTACAAAAACTCTGTATCCATGTGGCACTTTTTGTCTGGCTCCCAAAAGAGGACTTGACCCTGACAGGTTAAGGGCAGGGTACCTAGGAGTGTGGGAAGAGGGCTGCTGGGGAGATGCCTGTCCCCCCACTCTACTCTGCCATCACCCCATTCCCACCTGGTGAAATCAGCAGGGAACCCGAGGATGTTGAATGAGTTGACGTCACCGACTGTGGTGGCTGTGGCTGAGACCCTCTTCCTGCTTCTTCCCATAGGTGGGCAAGTTCCTCAAGACCGAGGAATATCAACAGAAGATTATCCCTGTGGTGGTCAAGATGTTCTCATCCACCGACCGGGCCATGCGCATCCGCCTCCTACAGCAGGTGGGGGCTTCAGCCAGTACCTGTCAAGGCTGTCCCACCCAGATCCCACCCTTGCTGCTGGGGAGGCAGCTGTCTTAACTGCAGCCCCAAGCAGGTGGTTGGAGCCCTTACGCTGGCTGCACAGGGATCACAGAAACTGCACCCACGAATATACTGGTGAGGGACCCGGTAAGGCCAGGCTCTCAGGATATCCAGCTAAGCACAGGATCCAATGCCAACTTTGGGCTGCAGGGCTCAGACCTCCCCCCATCTCCTAGTCAGGTCATTCTAGCCCTCTAGAGCAGATGTACAATCTCTCCTGCCACCTCCAGGGCAGCTGGGAACATCAGACAGGATGGGTGGGGCATTTTGTGAGCTAGGGGGTACTGTCAGCTCCCAGGTACTTCTCCCTCTCCTTCTGCCAAAGGCACCAGCCCTCCTCATGGCACTGTAGACAGACAAGGTAAAAGAGGATAGGTATTTTACTTCCTTTTAGAGAAGAGGCAGTGGAAGCTGTAAGAGGGGACATGACATGGGCGGTCGGCTGAGTAGGACCAGGAGCCAGGCCTTCTGACTTCTAGTTACTGGCTTTTCCCAGTACCCTCTGACCTCCCCTCATTCCTGTACATGGGCCTGAAACCAAATATGTAGGCAGGGGGCTCAGAGGCTGACCTGGCCAGCTAGTCCTGCTGGTTGGAAAAAACAAGCCAATAGTGGCTCCATGACGGTGAGCAGGGGTGTGAAAAGGGCTGGCTGTTGTTCTCATATCCCAACCTGGGCCACAGATGGAGCAGTTCATCCAATACCTTGATGAGCCAACGGTCAACACACAGATCTTTCCCCACGTTGTGCATGGCTTCCTGGACACCAACCCTGCCATCCGTGAGCAGACAGTCAAGGTGAGTGTGGCCAGAGCCAGAGTGGCCACCTTTGGTTTTCTTTTTTTTTTTTTGAGACAGAGCCTCAAGCTGTCACCCTGGATAGAGTGCTGTGGCATCACAGCTCACAACAACCTCCAATTCCTGGGCTCAAGCGAGTCTCCTGCCTCTGCCTCCCAAGTAGCTGGGACTACAGGCGCCTACCACAACGCCAGGCCATTTTTGGTTGCAGCTGTCATTGTTGTTTGGCGGGCCTGGGCTGGATTCAAACCCACCAGCTCAGATATACATGGCTGGCGCCTTAGCCTGTTGAGCCACTGGCGCCGAGCCACCTTTGGTTTTCTAAGGCTTAGAGAGGCCTCACCTCAGACACAGAGGCCTTGGTTTTAGCTGGTGGGTCTGCGCAGGCACCATTCTGCATGCTGTATGTGTGTGTATGGTATGCATATGTACTATACGAGTGTGTGCTGGGTGTGCATGTGCAGTACAAGTGTGTATGGTGTGCATGTATCCAGGCTGTGGGTGCAGCTCAGCAGCTGGGGAGCGTGGAGTGGATTTAGCTACAGTCTTCTATTTGGTAGATACTCACCAAGTGCCTCTCCATGCCTGGCCCTGAGCCCCTGTGCTGGGATGCTGTGTGCATGGGCCAACCCAGTGCCCTGCCCTCAAAAGCTTCCTTTCAAGGGCTTGGCAGATTATAAACAGAATTAGAAAATATATGCTATATTATATAAGTTGAAGAAAAGTGTGAAGAGGAGTTTGCAATTTTAAAACAATGGTCGGAGAAGACCTCACTGAGGAGATGGCAGCTAAGGAAAGGAAGAGAGGGATTGCGCTATGAGCCAATGTAGAGAAAGGTATTCCTTGCAGAAGGAACAGCATGTACACAGGCTGAGAGCTAGGATGTTCATGGAGCATGAAAGAGGCTGAAGAGGTGTGGGAGGTGGAGTGAGGGGTCATGATGTGGTTGTGGGCAGGGGCCTCGTAGGACGTGGCAAGCGCCTGCTGTACTCCCTGGGAGGTGAGATAAGAGCCACTGGGGGTTGAAAGGAGCAATGACCAGGTCTGACTTGTTTTAAAAGGGTCTCCTTGTGGCTCCTGCCTGTAATGCCAGCACTCTGGGAAGCCAAGGCGGGTGGATTGCTTGACCTCGGGAGTTTGAGACAAGCCTGAGCAAGAGGGAGATGCCATCTGTGAAAAAATAGCTAGCTGGGCATGTGGTAGGTGCATATAGTCCCAGCTACTTGGGAGGCTGAGACAAGGGGATTGCTCAAGCCCAAGAGTTTGAGGTTGCTGTGAGCTGTGATGTCACAGCACTCTACCCAGAGTGACAAAGTGAGACTCTGTCTCAAAAAGAAAAAAAAAGGGCTCAGTGCCTGTAGTACAGTGGTTATGGCGCCAGCCACATACACTGAGGGTGGTGGGTTCTAACCCGGCCCGGGCCATCTAAAACAACGATGACCACTGCAACAAAAAATAGCCAGGTGTTGTGGTGGGCGCCTGTAGTCCCAGCTACTTGGGAGGCTGAGGCAAGAGAATCACTTGAGCCCCGGAGTTTGAGGTTGCTATGAACTGTGATGCCATGGCACTCACTGAGGATGACATAGTGAGCCAATGTCTCAAAAAAAAAAAAAAAAAAAGGCGCGGCGCCTGAGGCTCAACGGGCTAAGGCGGCAGCCACGTACACTTGAGCTGGCGAGTCAAATCCAGCCCCGGCCCGCCAAACAACAGTGACGGCTGCAACCAAAAAATGGCTAGGCGTTGTGGTGGGTGCCTGTAGTCCCAGCTACTTGGGAGGCGGAGGCAAGGAATTGGAGGTTGCTGTGAGCTATGAGGCCACGGCACTCTATCCAGGGTGACAGCTTGAGGCTCTGTCTCAAAAAAAAAAAAAAAAAAAGTTAGCTGGACATTATGGCAGGCACCTGTAGTCCCAGCTACTTGGGAGGCTGAGGCAAGAGAATCGCCTAAGCCCAGGAGTTGGAGGTTGCTGTGAGCTGTGTGATGCCATAGCACTCTACCGAGGGCGATAAAGTGAGACTCTGTCTCTACAAAAAAAAAAATACAAAAAAAAAAGGGTATTTCCTTGTTGGCTGTGTGGAGAACTGATCATCAGGGGAAGGGTAGAAGTGGAGACACTGCTAGTGCCTATTGCAGTGACCCAGATGGGGAGAGCTAGTAGCAGGTGGCCAGAAAGGAGCATATGCTAAAGGTAGATCCAGCAGTGTTTGCTGATGGGTGGATGTGGGGTCAAAAATGGCTCTGATGCTTCTGGCTTTAGCAACTGAAGGTTACTGCCATTTACTGAGAAAGCTGGGGGGCAGGTTTGTGGGAGCAGGCCGGACCCCTCTTGGCTGTGTCTGTTAGCCAGAAGGAGATTGGAGCTCATGGGAGGCCATTTAAAGCTATGAAATAAGTGAGGTCACCAAGAGCAAGAGTTTGAAAAGCGTCTTGATGATTAGCTCTGGATGTCTGAACATTAAGATCTCAGCAAAAGGAATAGCGAGGTCAGAGGAGAAGCAGGACGGGCTGATGTTTTGGAGGACCAGATTCAATATTGTCAAGGAGGAGGGAGATCTCAGGGGTGTCAGAACTGCCGAGGGTCAAGTTTGGGTGTGAGGATGGAAAGTTGGCCATTGAATTTAGCCACATGTAAGTCATCAGTGACCTCAGCGTGACCCATCTAGGTAGAGTGGGGGATACATGTGTGAAAGTCTGGGTGGTGCCCATAAGAGAACAGAAGGCACAAATGAGAGATAGCAGTGCAGGCAAACTGTTGAGGTTTTGCTGTAAAGGAAGACAGAGAAATGGGGGTCCGGTTCCTCAACATGCTGGGTCAGGCCAGGCCTAGGCTGGGGGTGGGTTTGGAGGCTTTGGTAGGTGTGCTCTGTGCTAAGGGCTACCAGGAAGCCATTCCTGCGTGAGATCCTCTGCCTGCCCCAACCCACTGTCTCCACTGTTCCCTCTGCCCATAGTCCATGCTGCTTCTAGCCCCAAAGCTGAATGAGGCCAACCTCAATGTGGAGCTGATGAAGCACTTTGCACGGCTACAGGCTAAGGATGATCAAGGCCCCATCCGCTGCAACACTACGGTTTGCCTGGGCAAAATCGGCTCCTACCTCAGTGCCAGTGTGAGTGTCTTACATGGCTACTTGGGAGCCCATCCCTGTCACAGGACCCCAGCCTCCTCCAGGGCCAGGAATCCTGTGTGCAGGGGCTTTCTTCCTCCCAGAGACCTAGCCCCCAGGTGCTCTTAGCCCCTCTGTCCAGGCTTCCAGAGGCAGAGTCAGTTGTACCAGGTCACACAGCAGGTAGGGCCCCATGGCCTGTGGACATCCCCTTAGCCAGAGTTTGTAAACACTGATCCCTCCTGTGCCTGGATGGTTAACAGGAATGAATGAATCTGGTCAGCAGGGCAGGTAGAAGGGGAGCACACTCCCCAGCCTCATGGGTAGCTGCTGCTTGGGTCTCTGTGGCCCTGAGGCAGCATGGAGCCCAGTGATCTGGGAAAAGAAGCCCAGATCCAGACTTTTAAGTTAATTCTCCCCATTTAAGTTAGTATTTATCTCACATTTTTTCACAGTCTGGGGCTCCATGAATGGCCTCTGTTCTGGGAAGTAAGGGCTGGTGATTCTGGGCCTTAATATTGACCTTATACTCAGGAGCCCTCTTCCTTGGCCCATCCCAGACCAGACACAGGGTCCTTACCTCTGCCTTCAGTCGGGCCACTAAGGACCCATTTGCACCCTCCCGGGTCGCGGGTGTCCTAGGCTTTGCTGCCACCCACAACCTCTACTCGATGAATGACTGTGCCCACAAGATTCTGCCTGTGCTCTGCAGCCTCACTGTGGATTCTGAAAAATCCGTGCGGGACCAGGTGAGACACAGCGGGGGCTGGGCCCTGGAGCTAGAGCTCTGGGAGATACCCGGGCCCTAGCTTGCCTGGCAGACTCTTGGGAACCTTCAGCTCTGCCCCTTGCTACCCACAGGCCTTCAAGGCCATTCGAAGCTTCCTCTCTAAACTGGAGTCTGTGTCAGAGGACCCTACCCAGCTGGCAGAAGTGGGTAAGTGGCCCACATTTGTATTCCCTCTTTTCCCCAGCCGTATCCTTGACTATTGTCTGTCACACCCACTGGAGTTACTAAGAGCTAAAAAGACCCTAGTGAGCATACTTGACAGACATCTTCAATTTCATAGATGGGAAAACCCAGGCCTGGAGAAGGGATGGGACCCATATAGGTCACCTTGTTTTACTTCTTGCCTCCTATCACTCTTCCCATTTGAACCTAAGGTGCCCATACCCACATCTCTTTCATGCCATTGCCAGAGAAGGATGTCCATGCAGCCTCTAGCCCTGGGATGGGAGGTACTGCATCCAGCTGGGCAGGCTGGGCCGTGACTGGGGTCTCCTCACTCACCTCCAAGCTGATCCGTGTACACCCTACGGCTGCCCTGGCTGAGACCAATGTTCCCCAGAGACCTACACCTGAGGGTAAGTATCCCAGACAGGCTACATCAGTGGCTGAAAGGGCTGGGAGGTGCTGGTACCCAGGAGCTGATGCTTGCCTCCCCCTGGGGTGGATGGGAATAGAAAGGAGGGGCAAGGTCTAGGCCCCTTGTGGGTTTCCTCAGTTCCCCTTCCCCTTCCCCTGCCTATACCCACTCCCCCCAGCAACCTCTGTCATCTGAGACCTCCCTGAAAGCTCAGTGAGCCTCTGCTCTCCAGGACTTCCTGCTCTGGCCTCCACCCCTGTCCCTGCCACCACTACAACCTCAGGCCAGTGGGAGACACAGGAGGACAAGGACACAGCAGAGGACAGCAGCACTGCTGACAGATGGGATGATGAAGACTGGGGTAGCTTGGAGGTGTGTGAAGCTGAAGGGCCCTGTCTAGGGGACCCCAGCTCAAAGTCACAGGCTGCCATTCAAGGAGCTTGTGTGGGGCCGGCCTGTCCTTATCTGCACAGTCTCCCTGATAAGTAGGCCTCCTGGAGTGGTTACTGTAGGCCAGAGCCAGCAGCTGAGCTTCACTGAACTCTAGAGGCTCTGGCTACAAGGCTGGAAATGTCAGGCAGGGCAGCTGGTGGTTAGGCAGCCCCCTGGACTTTCACTCTCCTCTGCATCCTGTCTTTTCTGTTCCAGTGCCCACTCAGCCCTGTGGTCAGCAAGGAGATTCTGCTCCCAGGCCTAGAACCAGACCAATCCTGCTAATGGGGTGGGCTCAGCATGGGCTAAGGATGGAATGGGGCTATCTTGAAGAGAATGGGGCAGAGCTCAGGGCCCAGTTTCCTCATTTGACTGACAGTATTCCCTGGTCTCCAAAACTGTGGAGAAGGGTATGGGCATCAACATCTTGTTCCCCAGCCTCATAGAAGGTGAGAGCAGGCAGGGGTCAGCATGTCCACTTCATAGATGAGAAACAGGGCCTTAGGAGCAAAAGAGAATGCAAGTTAAAGACTAGTGGGTGTGCCAGACTCAGTGGCTCACATCTATAATTCTAGCACTCTGGAAGGCCAAGGCAGGAGGATCCCTTGAGTTCAGGAGTTTGAGACCAGTCTACTAAAAAATAGAAAAATTTAGCCAGGCGCCTGTAGTTCCAGCTACTTGGGAGCTCAGGAGTTACAGACCAGCCTTGGCACACACAAACACAGGGAGACCCTGTCTGAAAAAAAAAAAAAAACAACCAAGGCTGGATGTGGCAGCTCACAGCTGTAATCCTAGTAGCACTCTGAGAGGCTGAGTAGGTGGAGCCTTTGAACTCAGGAGTTGGAGACCAGCTTGAGCAAGAAGGAGACCCTGTGTCTACTAAAAATAGAAAAATTAGTGGGCATTGTGATGGGTGCCTATAGTCCTAGCTACTCCAGAAGCTGAGGCAGGAGGATTGCTTGAACCTAAGAGTTTGTAGTTGCTGTGAGCTAGGTTGATGCTGTGACACTCTACCCTAGGCAACAGAGTGACACTCTCTGAAAACAAAACAAACACTACACAAAAAAACTAGAGACTGGAGCCCATGGCTGGGAAGAGGGTGGAGCATCTTGTTTGGCCTCTAGGGTGGGATCAGTGGTCATCCCTCCTCCTTCCCACTCTGCAGCAGGAGGCGGAGTCTACCTTGGCCCAGCAAGAAGACTGGAGTCCTGAGGGCCAAGCCAGCAGAGCTGGGCAGGTGAGCTGGGTCAGGCAGGGGTGATGTGTGCCCCCGGAGAGGGATCCAGCCCCCTTCCCGGCCCAGTGCTACCTCCCATGCCCCACAGGTTATCAGCCAGGACGATAAATCCCCTGAGTCTGACTGGAGCAGCTGGGAAGCAGAGGGCTCCTGGGAACAGAGCTGGCGGAAGCCGAGCTCCCCGGAGCCGCCCCCTGAGGGCACGCGGCTGGCCAGCGAGTATAACTGGGGCGGATCTGAGCCTAATGACAAGGGCGACCCTTTTGCCACCCTATCTGTGCGTCCCAGCACCCAGGTACCCAGGGCAGGTATGGTGGGATGGTGGAGGCTGGGCATACCGAAGCCAGAACTGTCCCCATGGCAGCCCGCCTTCCCTTTTTAGCCGAGGCCGGACACGTGGGGCGAGGACAGCTGGGAGGGCCTGGAGACTGAGAGCCGTAAGTGCTTCCCCAAGCGGGCTGACAGATGGGGCTCTTCCACTCCGGAGCTGGGGACCTGAAACCGACCTCCCTTTCCTGCCCACAGGACAGGCGAAGGCTGAGATGGCCCGGAAAAAACGTGAAGAGCGGCGGCGGGAGATGGAGGCCAAACGTGCAGAAAGGAAAACAGCCAAGGGCCCCATGAAGCTGGGAGCCCGGAAGCTGGACTGACAGGCCATGTGGGTGCCTCCTGGCCCCGGAGAGCCCGCTGATGTATTTATTGTACAAACCATGTGAGCCCGGCTGCCTGGCCAGGCACGTCTCACGTGTACATAATCAGAGCCACAATAAATTCTATTTCGTACTCCCTGTCCCAGCCCAGTCACCTCTCCGAGGCAGCCAGAGCCTGGCGCTGCCCTACGCTGTCTCTGCTCACAGTGGACAGGAACATCAGTTTGCTTCTAAAGCCAGAGTAAAGAGGCACGATCTGATTTTTATCAGTTTCTAGGAAACACCTTCTGGGAGGAAGGTGCCCCAGAGCCAACCTGCGCCTGTGATCCAGGCAGTTCTGGTATGGGCGCCCTCGGGTCTCAGAGCATGGGAAAGGGCCTGCGGGTCCTCCGGGTCCCTGGGTCCAGGCCCCAAGTCGAGGCAGGATTGAGAGGACGAGCTCACGAAAATCCCTCAGTGATCACCAAGGTCCAGGCCGAGGGTGGCGTCAGCGGCGGCGCTGGGGCACACAGGTCCCATGCGGGCGGCTGCGAGCGAAGCCGGCTTTGCAGACGCAGCGGAAGGAGCCGCTGGTGTTCACGCAACGCTCGCTCTTGCACAGCAGCCCGCGCTGGTTCAGCTCACGGCACTCATCGATGTCTACAAGTTCGGGTGACAGGTGCCATTTGCTTAGTTAGGTTCTGGCCAGCCTACAGCCGCTAAGTCTCGTGCCCTGCCCTGCGGCCCAGCTCACCTACGCAGCGCCCACGAGAGGTGTCCAGTTGGAAGCCGCCGGGACACTCGCACACGGCGCCACCTGGCCGTGGCACGCAGCGGCCGCTAACACAGCGGCACTCATCTGAGTCTTCCTCTGAACTGTCCTCCTCTGCAAGGGCAGGAGAATACGGGCGTCAATACTGTCCCCAGCCTATGGCCACCGCCCCCTCCGCTGCGCTCCTGCTACATTCACCTCTCGGGGGCTTCCCCAGCAGCAGGGGGCTCGTGTCCCAGAAGGAATTGCTCTCACTCTGCGATGTTGGGCACTGGGTCCCTGAGAGGGGCGGTCATCGATGTCAGTGCACCTCGGCTGCACTCGTGCTCCCTCCCCACCACCGCTCCCGGACCAGCTCACCGGTGCCGCGTGGCGGGCACGGACGACACTGGGAACCCCAGCCTCGGCCCTGGCGGCAGCAGCAGTCATCAAAAGTGAGAGCTGGCCCAGCGTAGGGGCCCGCGCACATGCCATCCTCTCCACGCTGGCCCCAGCACACGTCGCGCCGCTCCGGGGCGCGCTCTGCTGATGGGACCTACGTCAGGGAGGAGTCGGAGACAGGTACCGCCCGCCTCCGCTCCACCCAATGTGTGGCCTCAGTGCTCCCCACGACAGACAAGGCCCCCATGTAAGCCCCAGGCTGACCCTCGCCCTCACCAGCCGGGCTCTCCGGGAGTTGGCAGTCGCGGCCAGAGGGCCCGGGCACCCAGGGCGGGCGACACTCGCAGCGGTAGGAGCCAGGTAGGTTGACGCAACGCCCAGGACGGCAGGCTGTCGGGTCCTGGCACTCATCCACGTCTATAGCAGTGAGGGGACGGGTGAGGGTGCCATCACTGCATGGCCTGGGCACCCATCCCTCTGCCACTCCGGCTCACCGGCCCGGGGCTCACCCATCTCTTCCGGGTTCAGGCACTGGCGCTGGGCTGGGCTGTACTCGGCTGGGGGCGTGCAAGCGCAGCGGTAGCCACCGCGGGTATTCTCGCACACTCCATTCCGGCAGTTGGACTCGTCCAGACACTCGTCCACGTCTGCGAGGAGGAAAATCATAGGTAACAGGAGCACGTCCGAGTGGCTGTGCTTGTCTCCTCGCTTCCCCAGGGCCACTAGGCTGGCTGTGCTCACCCACGCACTCCAGCAGGTTCCCGTCGTAGTAGAAGCCCTGCTTGCAGTAGCACTCATAGCCAGGCTGCGTGTTCACGCACTTGCCCTCCTTGCAGATCTCGGACCCAAACAACATGCACTCATCGATGTCTGTGGGGGTGACAAACTGCAGGGTCAGCTCCTGCCCTGGATCGTGGGCAGGGCTGACCGCAAGAACAAAGCTCATGGGGGGAGGGTGTCGGGCGGTTGACAGGTTGGGAAAGTGCAGGTGGGGCTAGCCTCCTAGGACTTACCGCGGTGGGCTGGGATGCCGTAGTTGACAATGTTGTTGTCCTGGGTGTAGCCCTTTCCGTCAGGGCACAGGCTGTGGAACTCGGCTGCAGGGGGCGGGGTGGGGGGGAGAATGCGACTGAGCACATCCAGCCCATATGCTGGCATTTCCCAACTTCAAGGGGCTGGGGATAGAGAGCCATTTTTCCCATTTGGTTTCCAGATAAAGAAACTAATGTTCTGGGAAGGGGCCTATAGCTTCCTGACCTGAGCTGTAGACTGGGCAGGGATAGATTTCACAGTGGTCTCCCCAGCCAGCTCCCAGCGAGCAGCAGCACTCCTGTTGGGTGACGTTGGTGGCCAATACACTGTCGCAGAACACGGTGTCATCGAAGTTAAGATAGCACTCCCTCTTGTGGTGGGGCTGCTCCACCTCTGAGTGGGGGGAGGGCAGCTCAGGATCTTGCAGACACACTGCCTCTGCCTGGTCTATCCATCCTACCCACCACAAGTCTCTGTCTCCCACCTTCCCTGGCTTCTCTTAGCCACCATGTGACAGCCAGTATCAACATGGGGTTTAGGGCTCTTTGAGGCCCCACCAGACTCCCCAGGCAAAAGCAATTTCTTCCTGTTCCCCAAATTCAGGAGGGTGAGACCAGAACACATCTCTGAAACCCAGCTACAGTTCAGGGGAGTTACCTAGCTTGGAAGAGAGCTGGAAGGACACTCACCCTCACAACCATGCTGGTCCTGGGTGGGAGTGAAGCCCTCATCGCAGACACACATGTAGGAGCCCTGCAGATTCTCACAGGCCCCGTGGGGAAGGCACAGGCCAGGGTCCTGACTGCACTCATCTACGTCTGGGGGGCAGAAGTGGCTCAGAGGAAACCCAACCCCTTCTTATCCTCGGGCTGTGCCCTGAGGGCCTCACAAAAGCACAAGTTCACAACCTGAATTTCCACTTTGATTTCAAAGTACAAGCACTCATGTCAGTCTGAGCATGTGGGTGGGAGTGTGCACAGTCACTATTCGAAAACCCTTCAGGGACCTCCCACCCCACTGAAA
The DNA here is from genome assembly GCA_963573935.1 of Arctocebus calabarensis. Classification (NCBI taxonomy): domain Eukaryota; kingdom Metazoa; phylum Chordata; class Mammalia; order Primates; family Lorisidae; genus Arctocebus; species Arctocebus calabarensis. Next base: position 22,095 of record CAUYON010025582.1, on the reverse strand, counting down.
ACAGAATAAAATCCTAACTCTCAGCTTGGCATTTAAGGAGTTTTAGTTTGGGATCCCAATACCTGTAAAAGTCTTATCATCCTTTAACCTCCACCCCCACATCTCAGGGCATAGCTGTCTACCCTCCTCTAAAAACGTAATTAGCTCCTTCTAGATCTCTGAGTTTTGCAAAAACTGTTCTTTGGGCCTAGAACACCATTCTGTGCCTTTCTCTGCCTAGGGAACTCTTACTTATGCTTTAAGTCCTAGACGGTGACCTCCCCACTGCAATTAATCACTAGTCCAAAACTCTCCCGGAACCTAGCACCCTGGCCTGTGAGAATCAGTTTAAATGTTGGCTTCCCCCAGCTGGGAGACTTGGGTCATTGCTGAATAACTAGCAGATAGCCAGGAACTTGGCAAAAAGAAGGTGCTCAGTAAACTCTTATTAGATGAATGCACATATGGATGAGTTGGGGAAGACTGACATTAATATCTGTAAAGAGCCTAACAGAGTGAATAGCACATAGTAAGCACCATAGAAGTGCGTACTGCCATTCGGTAATAACTGCCATTATTACTATGCTCATTGTTATTGTGGGCAAAAGAGTGGAAGGCTGAGTGAGTGGATGGGTGGAAAAACAGAATGTTCACAGTGTGTCTAGGGGAGTACTTTTCCCTGCCACACCCCTCAAGAGCCCTCAGCCAATCTCCCATACCTTGGCACTTCCTGCCACCCACCAGCCGATACCCCTGGGGGCAAAGACATCTGTAGGAGCCATTGGTATTGATGCAGTCACCCCCAATGCAGGCTGCAGGGAAGTCACATTCATCAATGTCTGTACGGGATCAAGGGAGTAAAGAATCTCAGGAGCTGAACCTCTATGCACAGCCCAAGGCTGCCAAGGCTTTTCCCCAGATCCCTGGCTCGGTGTCACGCCCCTATGCCCCATCTGGGATCTGGATGGGGACTGGACTTGGGCAGTAGGGATGCTGAAATATAGAGGAACAAGTCAAGCACCCTGGCTGTAGGACTTCTCACCCTCACAGTGGCTGCGGTCCCTTGACAGATGGTAGCCAGAGAGGCATTGGCACTGGAAGGATCCTAGAGTGTTGGTGCAGATGCCATTGTCACACACGTCCCCAGCCTCACACTCATCCACGTCTGCAGGACACAGGAAGTGTCAGAGGGCCAAAGTGGGGGCCTCTGTTACTCCCTCTTGAGCTCTGTGGTGCTTACTATGTGCTAGTTATGCTCTTTACAGATATTAAAGAGCTCTGGAGTGCCAGAGCTGAGGCCAGTGGCACTCAGAAGTGTGGCGCACTCACCCTGTTCCTAGATGTCAGACACTTCCCTGGCAAGCAGGCCAGGTGTTGCCAGGCCCCTGGGCCATGCCTGATGCTAAACAGCTTCCCCATCCTCATTGAACAAGATGCCCTCTTTCCCATCCTGCCCTAGGCATCTTTACCACAGCTGCTTTCTTTTTTCCTTTTTGAGACAAAGTCTCACTTTGTCACCCCAGTAGAGTGCCATGGCCTCATAGCTCACAGCAATCTCAAGCTCTTGGGCTCAAGTGATTCTCTTGCCTCAGCCTCCCAAGTAGCTGGGACTATAGATGCCCACCACAATGCTCATCCTTTTTTTTTTTTCCTGGAGACAGGGTCTCACTGTGGCTCAGGCTGGTCTCGAACCTGTGAGCTCAGGCAATCCACCCACCTTGGCCTCTCAGAGTGCTAGGATTACAGACGTGAGCCACCATGCCTGGCTTTCACTGCTGGTTTCACCCTTCCCTCACCTGCCATGGCTCCCTTCTTCACTGTAGATAAGCTCCCCTAAATCCTCCTCCTCTGCTCAGAATAGTTTCTTCTGCCCATGCAGTAAAGAAACCTGACTCTCTAGCTGGGTGTTGTGGTGGGCACCTGTGGTCCCAGTTACTTGGGAGGTTGAGGCAAGAGAATCACCTAAGCCCAGGAGTTGGAGGTTGCTGTGAGCTGTGTGAGGCCACAGCACTCTACTGAGGGCAATAATGTGAGACTCTGTCTCTACAAAAAAAAAAAAGAAAGAAAGAAAGAAAGAAACCTGATTGTCCCCTGAGGACATGATTGCAGTCCTTTCTGATGGGCTGGTTGTTGCCAACACCTCAGGCCCCTCCAATCCTAGGTTTTTCCTCTGAGGTGTGGATCAGGCCTGGACCAGCCTCCACCCCTCTGTTGCTGTTGGAACCACCTTCCTAGCTTCTCTCCTTCAGTTTCCCTGTCCATCCTACAAGTTCCCAACAGCTATGGATGACTAAGTTCAGAGACCAAGTCACATATGTGACTTCTGTGACCTTCATCTCAAGGCTAGCCAGTCTCTCAGGACCCCTCAGAGCTTTTTTTTTTTTTTAGAGACAGAGTCTCACTTTGTCCCCCTCGGTAGAGTGGTATGGCGTCACAGCTCACAGCAACCTCCAACTCTTGGGCTTAGGTAATTCTGTTGCCTCAGCCTCCTGAGTAGCTGGGACTACAGGTGCCCCGCCACAGCGCCTGGCTATTTTTCTGTTTTGCAGTTCAGCAGAGGCCGGGTTTGAACCTGCCACCCTCAGTATATGGGGCTGGTGCCCTGCTCACTGAGCCACAGGCGCTGCCCCCCTCAGAGATTTTATCTCTCAGATCTACCCCAACCTGCAGCCCGTAGAGTGGGCTTCCTTCCCACTGCTATTGCTGTCCTCAAGTCCTCCATTCCTGCCTCCTTAGTTTCCCTGACCTTGACCTATACCCCTGACTGTAAAAGTTCCCAGCCCTGATCAGGGTCAGGGCTTGTCATCTGTGAACTCCCATCCCTTAGCCTCCTCACTGGTCTGGCAAAGCCACGGCCACATGCTCAAGCCTCCGAGGTTGGGCCAAATCCTTAGCATGTTCAGTGCCTCCCTCTCCAGCTCCTTTTGAGCCTGGACTTCTGTAAAGCCCCTGGGCAGCCACCATGCCCTTGAGCACTTCCAAACCACCACTTTTTCTTTTTGTTCTTTCTTTCCTTAATTATTATTATTATTATTTTTTTTTTAGCAGTTTTTGGCCAGGCTGGGTTTGAACCCTCTACGTCTGATATACAGTTTGGCTACTCCTTGAGCCACAGGCGCCGCCCCCAAACCACCACTTTTATCCTCAGGTCTCCTAGTTAACTCAGGCCTTTCACTATTTACTGAGCCAATTAAGGGTAATCACCCTCAAACACCTAAATATTATTATCTACATCCACTCCTTTCTTGCTCCTGTTCACTTGTCAATGGCTAGCCACCTGCTGACCCTTCTCCCCTCCTCTCCTAGCCGTGTGGCCCCCTGTCACCTCCTCACCCACTTTGCTGGCATCTCCTCCTCAGCTTATACTTCAAAGTCCCACTCATGTGACTCCAGATCTCACTTTTTCTCACTTGCTGCCAATATCCTGCCCTCCATCTCCATCACACCACAGAGGCTATTTGCCAAGGCCACCAGGGACCTTCTTGTCTCACCTGTTCATATTTTACAAGAACCTCTCCATTGCATTTAGCTCATTCTCCTTCCCTGGACATCCCTCCTCCCCAGCTTCTCACATGGTAGCCTGTAGTCCTCCATCCTCCCCTCTTAGCTCCTCTTCCACCAGCTGCCCCTGGTGCGTCAGTGTTCCCAAGGCTCTGCCAGATGCCCTTCTTACCCTACCCACTCTCTTTGGCAGAGCAGGTGCACCCCAAGACTCCACTGCCCTGATGGCCTACAGAGTCTGGCTCCAGGCAGGTATGTCTAACCCAAGACTCCCAACCCACATGGCCCACCCTCTGCTGCCATCTCCAACTGAAAGACCCACTGGGACCAGCAACTCAATTTGTCCACCAAGGAGCTCAGCATCTCCCCTCCCTAACATGCCCACTTCTGGGGCCCCTATCCCAGTGGGCACTACCACCTGAGTCACACGGAGGCTCCATCACCTCCCTCTCTCCTTCAGCTTGCCATCCAGTCAACAAGCCCTGGTAATCTGTTCTAATATTACATCACTATGTGACCATCCTGAGGCCACAACCCTTATCCTATCCACCACCAGCACTGTCCTGAGTCTCTCCAACAGACTTCCAGCCACCTTCCACACCTAGCAGCAGGCAACCTTCCAAAACAAATGGCAAATCTTGTCACTCTTCCCTCAAAATGCTTCTGGTGTTCCCTTACACCTTCAAGATAAGGCTTAACCTCCTGGACAGGGCTCACGGGGCCCTCCACAGTGTGGAGACCTGTTCCTCCCCAGCAGCGCCTGGTCGTTCCTTATAGTTTCCTGCATATCCCAGGCTGTTTTTCACCAAGAAGTGATTCTCTTGCCTCAGCCTCCAGAGTAGCTGGGACTACAAGAGCCCACCACAATGCCCTGCTATTTTTCTGTTTTTGCAGTTTGGCAGAGGCCGGGTTCGAACCTGCCACCCTGGGTATATGGGGCTGGTGCCCTACTGGATGAGCCACAGGCTCCGCCCTGGATAATTATTATTGATTCAAGATAAGTAAGGCCTTCACCCTCCCGTTTGGCTGGTGTTTCCAAGGAGCACCCAAGCTCCATCCAGTCTGTCTTACATTCTCCAGTTTCTCTGAATCCCAGCCTCCCTCTTGGTGCATAATAAACACTAGTGTTGGGAGGGTGTACTAACGCCTCCCTTCACTATTTGAGGTTTTTTTTTTGATAAATTTAACATGCTTTGCAAACGCAGCTTCAAGCCCTGCCCCCTAAGACTCCTCCTACTTGGGTCTGCCCCTGTGGCTCAACGGGCTAAGGCGCCAGCCACGTACACCTGAGCTGGCGGGTTCGAATCCAGCCCGGCCAGCCAAACAACAATGACAGCTGCAACCAAAAAATGGCCGGGCATTGTGGCGGGCACCTGTAGTCCCAGCTACTTGGGAGGCGGAGGCAGGAAACTCGCTTGAGCCCAGGAATTGGAGGTTCCTGTGAGCTGTGATGCCACAGAACTCTATACAGGGTGACAACTTGAGGCTCTGTCTCAAAAAAAGAAAAAAAAGAAAAGACTCTTCCTACTTGAAAATTTTGGCAGTGCGTTACTTGTCGAGATTCTCTGAGGAAATGAGCAACTGGATCAAAGAACCAGGAGCTGAATTAGCCACTTCCCGCCACCCGCCTTAGAAACAGAGAGACCCACTCCGTGCTTCAGCGCGCAAGCAGGCAGCGAGCTGCCTAGGTTCTCACCCACGCAGCTGCGGCCGTCGGGCGCTGGCTCATAGCCCTGGGCACACGTGCAGCGGAAGGAGCCTGGGAGGTTCTCGCACCAGCCAGGAGAGCAGGGGCTGCCTTCTGTGCACTCGTTCACATCTGCGGCAGAGAGAGCGCATCTCAGACGCTGCCCCACAGGGTCGGACAGGCCGGTGTACAGCGGCGAGGTGCGCCTCTCCTCCGCCCGGGGTTGGGGGGAACTCCCCCTGTATTATCGAGAGGCCTGGTCCTTAGGCCGGGCTAGTGCTGGTGGACCCATTAGTTTGCTCGGCCCCGCCTCCTACCTTACATGAAACCCAGACCCCGCCCTCACCGCGGCAGGCCCCGCCCCCCTGGCTGCGGTAGCCGGGCTGACAGGCGATGCACTTGTAGCTCCCAGGTTTGTTTTCACATTTGCCATCAGGACAGGTGCTCGGGTCCCGGCATTCATCGATGTCTGCACAGGAGGAAAAAGGACGAGAAGGACTCATCTGGGGACAACGTGGCTGACCCAGCGCTCTGGTTTCTCGGCAAGGCCTCCCTCCGTCACAGATCAACAAGGTGAACCCCGTGCACTGGCTCCCAGGCCCTGACTTCTGAGAGAGAGTAAAGCAGAGACAGGAGTGCAGGACCCCTGCCACCAGCTGAGACGGCGGAGGCCCCCGCGTTGGTCTGGATGGGGGCCCCTCACCTTCGCACACAGGCAGTCGAGAGGCTTTGAGCCGGTAGCCAGGGTAGCAGTTGCACTTGTAGTGACCCGGAAAGTTGATGCAAAAGCCGCCCTCGCCACACAGGTGAGGCTTGGCGCACTCATTCAGGTCTGAGCGGGAGAAAGGAGGCACGAAGAGGGCGGAGGGGGTAGTGAAGGGGATTACACAACAGTCCGGAGGAGAGCCCGCCCCACCCACTGCCGTCCCGTCCTGGTGGCGCTCACCCACGCACGAGCGGCCCCCGGTGCCCACGTGCAGGCGGTAGCCGCGGTTGCAGTGGCAGTTGTAGGAGCCCCCAGTGTTCATGCAAATGCCCCTCCCAGGGCCGCACGGCTCAGCCTCACACTCGTTCACGTCTGCGAAGGATGCGGCGGGCCAAGAAAAGTCAAAGGGGTGTCTCGAGGAAGGGTTGTTCCCGGCCTACTGGCCCGCATGCCTGCCCCATGCTCACCCACACAATAGCGGTGCTGCGGGTGCGACCGGTAGCCGGGGTTGCAATGGCAGGAGTAGTCTGGGGGGCCAGGGACACACTCTCCGTGGCCACAGATATTCTGGTTCAGTCGGCACTCGTCTGTCTCTGAGGGCAGGGAGTGGTCAGGGAGCATTCACCTCTGCCACGTCCCCAGGACAAACTAGGATACCCCAATCCTACTGACTCAGATACCTGAGCCCAGTCACACCGTGACCTCAGGTTCTTGCTCAGCCATACTCTAACCTGAAGATCTCATATACCTCTATCCCAGATAGCCCTAATTCAAGTCCCCAGATAGACTCCAGATCACTGACATCCTATCACCTCATCTGATACTTCCATTCCCCACTCACTCTACGTCCTTGATCTCAGTCATCTTGAACCAAACCGAATCCCCTTAGGGCCCCTCAGTCCCCATACCCCTACCCAGGGGGCTCAGAAACCTCCTTCTCCTCAGTTCTCTCAATATTTAGACCCTATAGCCTCAGTCACACCATTAACCTCTGGAGGCCCCCCACCCCAAGTCAAGCAGGAGCTGGTTTCCTGGGAATCCTAACTTGTGCCACATCAGTGCATAGGCAGTCAGATTTGGAAAGCTCCTCACCCTCTTTGTTACCAAGCCCAGGACTGCCTGCCTCCTACCTCTCCCTTCTTTGATACTCACTGCCCACCAGTCTTCTCTCTAACACCCTATCCCCTCACCGCTCTCACCCCCTACCCCTGTCATACCCCCGCACCCCATCCTGCAGCCTCAGCCACAATACCTGAACTCTGCTTTGGCCAGAGAGCTTTTCAGGCCATTTTTGCCTGGAGTACCTCTCTTTATTTTTATTTTTATTTTTTGAGATAGAGCCTCAAGCTGTTGCCCTGGGTAGAATGCTATGGCATCACAGCTCACAGCAACCTCAAATTCTTGGGCTTAAGAGATTCTCTTGCCTCAGACCCCCAAGTAGCTGGGAGTACAGGCGCCTTCCACAAAGCCCGGCTATTTTTAGGTTGTAGTTGTCATTGTTGTTTGGCAGACCCAGCTGGATTCAAACCCTCCAGCTCTGATGTATGTAGCCCTAGCTGCTAAGCTACAGGTGCTCAGCTGAAACAAACTAAATTTTTATGTGTTGGTCTTTTTTGTTGCCCGTCTGCTCTTCAAGGACAGGAAATTTTTGTCATTTTTGTTCACTGTAGCATCTCTAACACCTGAACAGTGCCTGGCACATAGTTGGTGTTCAATAAATATTTGTTGAATGAATAAATGAATATCTCAGACTGGGTTAATCATCATGCTACCTGGGTCATTTGACGGCCGGATGGGATCTTTGCTGTTTCCTAGGGCTTCTCTAGTGCTGAGCCCTGGATGTTGGCTCTAGGGAATGACTGCAGGGAGGAGGGGAGGAGAAAAACTAAGCTGGGGGCATGGCCTATCCAGGGCATGGCCTTTCTGCATGGCCTTACCTGTGACCTGAGTGGGAGCAATCTCCACAGCGCTGCGGGAAGGGGGCAAGTCCGGCAGGAACCAACGCATTGTGGGTGGCGAGGGGCGGGAGATCAGTTCTGCCAGCAGCAGTGCACACTTGTCAGAAGGTAAGTGACACAGAGCCTCCCTTCTTTCAGGCCTTCATCTGGCCATGTCACACCCCACCTTCACTGCCCTCCAGTACTTAGGCTGTGCACTCTCCCCACCCAGTAACTTAGCCCCTGAGGATTCATCCCTGCAGTACCCAGCTCACCGGGGTAGGGCCGGGCAGGATATGTGGTGGCAGTTGGGTGGCTCTGCTGCACTGACCGCTCCTCACTCACTAGCTGTGGGTGATAGCAGCATGAGACCTCTGTGTCTCCCTCACCTGTCCCACCCCTCCCACCTAGGCTCTCATACTCACTGAGTCCGTGGTCACCCCTAGAAGAGAAGAAAAGATAGGGCCATTAAGTGTTGTGGTGGGAGAAAGGAGTCAGGCCTGTGCTCAGCAACTGGGTATTTGTGGTTACAATATCTAAGAATTCAGAAATCATGTCTCTGGGTCAAAGGTCAGGGGTTAGAGCCTTGCATAGTGGTCAGGGGCTCAGGTCTGGGGAAGCAATGGTTGAGCAAGGTCCTTGGGTTATAGTTCAAGGAAGGCTTAGGAGGTTATAGCTCAGGGTCACATCTTTGGGTCATGGGTCAGAGGGTCAAGTCTGGAGGTCAGTGGTTGTGTCCAGGAACAGAAGGGGTCAGGCCAGACCTCTCTCCTCTTCTGTGTCCTCAGATGGTGGTGCCTGGCTGGGGCTCTCAGGGTGCTGCTGGGGCTTCGGTGGACTGTCAGGGTGCAGGAAAAGGGAAAAGTCGCTTTCACCCTGAATGGTGAGTGTCTGGTGGGAGGTAAGGATGTGGTAACCTTTCCCAGCTGGGCAGATCTCCTTGAAGGCAGCTAGGGTCAAGACAGCAGACACAGAAGAGAGTGTTTGTCAGACAAGTACGTGGACAGACACCCACCCCATTCCCTGCCCCACATGCCCCTGGCTCACCAGTGCCATCTGTGGGGCAGCGCTGACAGCGAGCACCCCAGGCCTTGCCCACACTGCAGCAGCAGAGCTGGCGGGTGAGGCGCGTGGTCAGTGGGTGCTGGCATTGGTGCTCAGGGCTCACTAGGCGGAAACACAAGCTCTTCTCCTCTGGCTTGTCCGCTGCAAGGGGCATTTAGGCCTGAACACTGCCACATCCCTCTGCCTAGCTGCCCTAGACTATGCCTCTGGCCCAAACCACCCTTGATCCCTGTGTAGCCCCAAATGACCCTGAATTCATACGATACCTACAACTTATGTGACCACTAACTCCATTGACTCCTGATTCTATCTGCTCTAGACTTCACCCCTCCTGTCCATTAAGCCTATGATATAGGACCTGGACTCCAGATAGTCCTGACCCCATGTGACCCCTGACCCCACTGATCATCCCTGATCCTATCTGCTCTGGGTCTTATTCCTCCTGCAGTCAACCCTTGACCCCACTCTGATCTCTTGTGACCTCTGATGCCTCTAAAGCCTTTCCCTTCCCCACCATGCCTGTGACCTCCCAGAAGCCCTTAGTCTCACCAATGCACTGTGTGCGAGAGGGGCCCAAGCTATGGCCAGGTGGACAGACACAGCGATAGGACCCAGGGTTGTTGAGGCAGTCACCATGGCGACACATGCCTGGCATTGCACACTCGTTGATGTCTGTGGTAAGTGGAAATTTAGTCCCTGCTGTCTGGGATCCTATTGCGACAGCAAGCTGCTACAAGAACTTCAGGATACTGCTCCAGCCCCACCTCCTCCCTTGGCCACCTTAGGAAACCCCACCAGCTTGCTCTTGCAGCCCACAGAATCTCCTGGCTGGCCATACCCTGGCAGTGGGTGCTGTTGAGCCTCTTGTATCCCTGAGGGCAGTCGGTGCCCACCTCCCCACGTACAGGCCCTGGCTTCTGCACCCCTGTGTCTGCAGAGAGAAGACAGTGTGGCAAAGGATGACGAAGAAGACACTGGGGAGGGGAAGAGTGGGATGTAGGGAAGAATTTGGTGGGTGAAGTCTAGAGAGGGTCCACCTGATAGGGGATGCCCACTGAGCCCAGGTACTCACACTGCAGCTGGGGGCACTTGTGACACTTGCTCTGACCCCAGGCAGTGCCGATGCTCCCACAGCAGTCTTCCTGCTTGGTGAGGCCTGGGAGAGGGTTGCTGCCACACTAGGAGGAGAAGTATGGGGAGGGGTCACAAGCACCCCACTCCCTCACCCCTGGCCCTTTTCCTCACCCCTGGCCCCCTGGTTTTACACAGTCAAGGTTAGGGCAGGACAACCCTGAGAGAAGGGCTGACCTGTCTGGACTGAGGATGCACTCACGGGTTGCTTAGGCAGCGTGTCCTGGAAGCAGCGGCCCAGGGGCTTCTGGGTGGGTGGCCGAGGGTGTGGGGGTTTGGGGTGTGGCAGCAGGTGCTGTGAAGGGGCTGGGCCCTCAGCATTGGGACCCTCGATGCGGTGCACCTGGACAGAGGCCTCAGGCGGGTGGTGGACACGTACATTCACCACCGGGGGTGGGGCCTGCACTGGGGGCGGGGCACAGTGGCCTCAGGGCTGGCACCCAGGGTCACCTTCAGGGGTTGAGCTCCTCCAGGGCTGGCCCCCCACCTGGGCTCACCACCCTAGTGTCCACCCAGTGGCCTCCCCTGGTATTTCCCTTGCCTGGTACCTTCTGCTGAGAGCTGTCCTGGCCCCAGGGGCACCAGAAAGGCTGCATGCTGGGCAGGGGGACCCTCACCAGGCCCGGGAGGGTCGGCGATCACCTGGACAGCGTAGATGGCATGCTTGCTAGCCACAGAGTCACCCTCTGGAGCCAGAGGTGGCAGTGCACCTGTGGACAGGGCTCCAGCCCGGACCAGCCCAGGTCCTGAGCTGCCAGTGCCCCCACCAGCTCCTCCGGCAGGCACCTGGCAGAAGCGCCCCGTGAAGTCTGGAGGACACAGGCACTGGTTTCTTGAGGAGCACTGGCCACCGTTCATGCAGGGCAGAGGGCACACCACTGGGGGAGAGGAGGTGGATCAGAGCCAGGCTACCCTGCCTCCAGCTCCCGGCCAAATCACTCACCCATATCCTGTCTCTTCCCTACCTCCTTGCCACCACTAGCTCTGTCCTCCTTGGGAAGCCAGGTTTTAAAGCACATCACACATGTGGAAACTGCTTTCTTTAGATCCCTCAATATCCTTATGCCCATATTGGGTTCTGGAATCTTTAGTCTCATACTTAAATCCCACCTAGGCCGTGTGCCAGCTGCATGACCCTAAGCACCTTATTTACCTTCCCCATCTGTAGAGATGTTGTGTCTATTAAATGTGATGCCAGTACAAATGCATAACTCGGGGTCCAGTACACAGAGGATGCTTAATAAGTGATAGCAAATGATGATGATGACAATCTATCTTTCCCATAGGCCTCTCCTGGGTATCCCTCTCTCCCTGGGGCCTTTTCCTCTTCTCCCCTAAACTCTATCTCTCATTCAGGCCTGGGACCTCCCCTCTCTGCCTTGCTGTCCCAGGGCCCACACCTTACCAGGGCCAATGATGTGCACATCTCTAGAGATAGCCACAGACACACCCTCTCTAGGACCTCTCTTGGCACTTCTACCCAGAGGCCACTGTCAGATGTCAGCATCCTGCCTTCCCACCTCCTCCGAACCTGGGATCCCCACTGGGGAATCCCTGCCTGCCCAGTTATCCATGACCTCAGGCTCCATGTCTCTGGCTCCCATGCCCCCAGTTAGAGCTCTGCAATGTCCCCTGAGTCCACCTCCCCACTATGGCCTCTGCACCCCCCATCCTCCCAGCTCTGGCCTTGCTGCCAGACCCCTGGCCACCTTCCATCTTCTCTCCTGCCTGTTCACAATCTCAGCATCCCTGGGAAACCCTGCTTTAGGCAGAGGTCTGGCATGTCACAACCCTGCTCACTTCGCCTCCTGGCCTGGACACTCAAAACTCTCTGTGGCCCAGAACCTTCTTTAATTTATTTATTTGAGACAGAGTCTCACTATGTCACCTTAGGTAGAGTGCCATGGTGTCACATCTCACAGCAATATCAAACTCTTGGGCTTAAGCAATTCTCTTGCCTCAGCCTCCCAAGTAGCTGAAACTACAGGTGCCCGCCACAACGCTTGACTATTTTTCTGTTGCAGCTGTCATTATTACTTAGCTGGCCAGGGTTGAGTTTGAACCTGCCAGCCTCGGTGTATGAGGTTGATACCGTAACCACTGTGCTACAGGCACCGAGCCCCAGAACCTTCTTTTAGCCCACCTCCTTCTGCTCTTTCCATGTGTACCCCTCTTGCAAGTGTGCCAATCTCTGCCTCATGGCTTTATTCATTCCATCCCCTCCACTGCAGAGCACTGTCCCCATTTCTACATATTCTAATCTTGCCCTTCCTGTCTCAGCTTCTCCTCCTTTCTCATATCCCACCCACTCCCATCAGCTCTGTCTGGTACCTGGCTTGGTTTTACTCATGTCTGATTATATTCACTATAAAGAGTACTTTGGAGGGCAGGGCCTCAGCTCTGTGTCCCAGAGGAAGTGCAGGGAGAACAAATGAAGGCGTGATTGGGTGAAAGGATGGGACCTCATCTTTTCTGCCACATACTCACCTGCAACACCTGCTAGTCTTGGGAACTTGAGCCCATGCACCAGCCCAGCTTCCCTTCTGCTGCCTGAGGCAGTGGCAGGGGTTGTGCTCAGGGGCAGCCCACATCCATGGCCATCAGGGTGGGACTAAGAGCATCCCAGCCCAGCCCATCCTGCCTGGCCTCTTGGGGCCAGGCCTCACAAGGCAAATGGGGTGTGTCCTTTGCCAGTGGAGGCAAGATTCTCTTCTTCCTGTCTCCCAGTGAGTCACTCAAAGCAGTGAGGGTGACCTCCCTGTGACACCCGCCCACTGTGGCCTGGGCACCAAGCCTGGGGGATGTGGGCAGCACAGATGGAGACAGAAGCCTGGCAGGATGGCCTGGGAATCTGGGAGCCTAGACACACATACACTCACATCACAGACTCATTCTGACACCAGCATAGGTTGACACTCACATACACTCCCTAACAGTGACTGGAGGCACACACCCAAGACAATGAACAGACAGGTACTTAGTCACTCCAGGCCACTCCAAAGCCTACACATGCCCCCAGACACACTGCATGGTGTGCGCGTGCACATCCCTCCCCCCATCTCATGAGGAATGTGAACCTAGTGAGTGGGGTTCCTTAGGTCTGATGGTGAATATAGAAATGGGTGAGAGTGGCTGTTTTGCTGGTGCCATCCTGGCCCAGGCCTAATTATGCCATACAGGAGGGTAATTACTGCCGGGACACCTCCCTGAGCCAGGGCCCTGTGGGAGGAGGCCAAGCCCCAGGCCTGGCCCTTTGATGAGAGATGCTGGGGTAGGGTCCAATCTGACCTGGAAGGTCACAGGGCTTGGGGTGGGGGTTGGAGGGACTCTGAAGTTTTTTGAGGCAGAGATGGTGGGAGCTTAGGAGGTGGCACAGGAGGAGGAGGGACTGAGGACCTGAGCCAGCCCCACTTTCAAGCCTGCACCCCACTTGTTAGGCCTCAACACCCTTCCCTTTCAGACCTCACAGTAACTAACTCCTCTCTCTCCCAACTCTGACCTCAGCTCTGCCTCCCAGGGAATGCAGGTGTCTACCCCTGGCAGGCCTTATTTTAGACATTTAAGACACTTTTCCTGTTTTTTGTTTTTTTTTAGCATGTCTGTTTCTAGGGGGAATATTTATCCCTTCTGTGAGGCATCCTGCCTCCAGCTTGCATCCTGCCCCTGTGTGTCTTCTCTCAGAGCCCGGCACCTTCTGGAAGCCTGTCATCCAGGACCCCAGCACAGCCTCATACCTTTGCCCCCAACCCTAAGCCACAGCCTCAAAGTCCAGTCCCCATGCAGCCCCCCAAATATAGCCCCTAGGATTCTGGCTTTCCGAGCCCCTGCCAAGGCCTTTGCATCCAACCCCAGATCTCTGCTCTCTGTACCCCCAACCCCCAATCTCCTATGCCCGGGACTCCACTATGTGTCCCTCATGGTCCTGGAGCCTGTTCTTCCCCGCTGCCCCCAGCTGTGCCCACTATCCCTCACCCACGCGGAAGCCGGAGCCCGTGAGAGTGTCGGTGCTGTGGCCGTTCTCTCCGATGAGCGTCATGTTGGAGCCCTGCTGACAACTGTCCCGACACTGGCCCTTAAGGCAGGTCCGCTTGCAGATCACTGGCGCAAAGACCACCTTGAAGCGCTCGCGGGCCAGCGCCCCGCCCCCGCCGGCGCCCCGCTCGCCGGCCGGTCCCCCCTCGGCCCCTCCGCCCGGGCCCAGCAGCAGCAGCAGCAGCAGCAGCAGCAGCGCCAGCAGCTCAGCAGCCCCCACCCAGCGCATCGCAGGGGCTAGGCCGCCAGCAGCCCCTCGGGGCCCGGGCATCCGGGGCCGCAGGACCCCGAGGGGCGCGCCCGAGCAGGGGGCGAGGGGCCCGGCGCCCGAGGGGGTAGAAAGCCGGGAGTCCCCAGAGAGTGCAGGAGCGGGCAGCAAGGGCGTGGAGCGGAGAAGGCGGCTGGGAGGGGACAGCAGGCGCGGGCGGGGGCCAAGGGGAGCGAAGAGATGGAGGGTGGACCGCGGGGAGCCCAGAAACTTCTCAGCCCCAGGAAGAAGCCCGCCAAGGCCCCGAACTTGGGCAGGAGCGAGGAGGCAGGAGCAAGTTGAGGCGGAGAGGAGGAGCGAGGGGAGAGGAAGGCCGGGCGGCCGGCCCGCTCCGCGCCTCCCCCTGGCCGGGCTCCTCTCCCGCGGCCGCGGGGCAGCAGGGAGTGCGGGGAGGACGCAGCGAGAAGTGAGCAGTTGTTTTCCCTGGCTGCAGCGCGCCGGCGGCGAGGGGGGCTGGGACGCTGGCCCCGGGCCAGGGAGACAGTTTTTTTCGTTTAAAGCGTAGTCGCAGCCGCCCGGAGGAGCGAGAGTGGACGGGCGGGCAGAGGCTGGGGGGGCGTTCCCCACCCCAGATGCCCGCCCCCGGCCGGAACCCGCCGCTGCGCTGGGCCCTCTCCAGAGGGCCCTCACCTGGGACCGTCGGGCCGGCCTGCCAGATTCCTCCGGGCGGGGCGGGGAGGCCTGCTTAGACCTTCTGCCCTGCCTCATCAACGCGGGAAACCGAGGCTTGAAGGAAGAGAGTGGGCCTTGCCCAGGGTCACGCTGAGCAGGGAGGGCGATGGCAAGCCTGCCACCTCTTCCCCAGTCTCCCCTGCACACGTTGTGTGTGTGTGTGTGTGTGTCTGTCTGTCTGTCTCACGGCCCCCAAGTCACTTGTGGTGTGTACTTATCTACACTACCCTCTGAGAAAAGGACTCAAAGGAGGAGGCACCCTTTGACCAGGGCTCAGGGAGGATCCAGGAAAAAGCTTGTGGGGTCCAGAAGAGGAGCAGAAAGAACAAAGCTAAAAACCCAGCCTCCATACCAATCCTTCCAAATGGCTTCCTGGTGCCCACTCTGCCACCTCCCCCTCTCCCCTTGTCTAGCCTGGCTGGCCGGGCTGGCTCTGGGCCTCAGACACTCTGGAATCGCCAAGGTCTGAGCTCAGGGCCTGGCCCCCTTCCCAGGCTAACAGCCGAAGGGGGGGGTGCTGCTTGAGGGCCCAGGGGCTAGGGAGGGGCATAGCAGGACTCCAGGGCAGGAGTTGGCAGGGGCTAGGGAGGGGTCTGGAGTTTGGTGAAGCCTGAAGAGGAGTCAGACTGTCCACCAGACTGGAAGGGAGGCTGTGGTGTCTGGGACCCAGGCTGTACCTTGCAGCCTGCCAGGAGACCCCAGGATTCAGTATCTGACTCATAGAACCTAGCAGAGGGGTGGGGTGACAAGGGTACATCTGAAGAAGAATGCTGCCAAGTTAGGGCAGCACCAAACCCTCCTGGAGGGCACCAGGGTGGCAGTCAGATTTGGCAGGGGGTCAGAGGGTGGGGTTGGGATTGGGTTCAGGGATTCACCTTCAGGCACACCTGTCTAAGGAACTCACAATTTTTACTTTGAGGGTGAGTCTATTTCAGGAGCTTTGGGGGGACTGGGGGAGACTCTGTAGGGACCCTCTGTGTGGTTTGCTCAGTGGCCTGATCAGGCCCTATCAGTCCAGCCTGCCACAAGGCTGGGGGCAGGGATCAATCCCTGTGTCCAAGGGACTCCCTGCTCCTGGAATCCAGAACAAGGTGTCAGGGGCAGCTCCCACCCTCACTCAGGGCTCACTCATTGACACTGAGGCAGGGAATAATACCTGTGCTTAACACCTACCTGGCGCTCATCTGAACCTCACCCTCCCCTACTTAGAGCCAATCATGGCTTACCTTCCAAACACAGCACCTCCGGGGTTGGACTCCTAGTCTTAGTTTTCTTGCCTGTGAAATGGGATCTACTCATTCAACAAACTGAGAGCTTACCGCATGCTAAGTTCTTGCCCACAAATAAACTCAATCTTTCCCTCTTGGAGTGTCTGTGCTAGGGGGAAATAGATGTGTGACAAATCAATTCACACATAACAGTGGCTACAGTAGACACTGATGTGACAGAGAAGGGCAGGGCACTGGGAGCAGGAGCAGGGGTGGGACCTGGGCCACAAAGAAACTTTTCCACTAGAAGCTAGAGGATGAGCAGGAGTTAGCAGCAGGCATCTGACCTGAGGGATGCCTGCCAGAGGAGGCTTCAAAAAAGAGGCTGTTTTTACAAAGGGCTTGAAGGGGTGGTGGTGGGGAGAGTCTGCTCTTCTAGGAACTCTGGTGGGGGGATTGGGGAAGAACGGCCAAGTTGGGGGGAGGGTAGGCCATGGAATTTGCTTTTATTTTCATTGTAATGGCAAGACGAGGTTGCTGCTGCCCTCATCCCAAAAGGGACATATCACTCGGACCTGGTGGAGATGTATTTGGGAGGCAGAATCTAGAGACAGGTGAAGTGGAGGATACCTGAGAGGCAGGTGATGTGCATGGTCCATAGGTTTCTGGCCTCAGTGCTGGGCAAGTGAGGAAGAGGAGCGGCAGAAGGAAACACAGGGGAGTGAGGGCCTACAGCTCTGTTTGGGACCTGCTGAGTTTGAGATACTTGTGAGTCATCAAAGTGGAGATGCCTGAACCCAGGGTCTGGGGCTGGGACAGGGCATCAGGACTGGAGACATAGGGTCCTCAGCATACAAGAGGCATTTAGGATGGCGGGAAAAGGTAGATTCACAGGGAAGATAAATGGGCACAGGGAGAAGGAAGGCCACCCTTCCCAGGTCAGGGAGAGGAGGCAGTCAGGCAAAAGACCTAGAAAGAGCAGCTGGAGGGATCAGAAAGGAAAACCGGGAACATGGTGTAGTAAGAGCCAAGAGAAGTGTTTCAGGGCTGGACCATGGCCTCATGCCTATAATCCCAGCACTCTGGGAGGCCAAGGTGGGTGGATTGCCTGGAGCCTGAGCAAAAGTAAGAGCTGGTCTCTAAAAATAACTGGTAGCTGGCTCGGTGCCTGTGGCTCAACGGGCTAAGGCGCCAGCCACATACACCTGAGCTGGCGGTTCGAATCCAGCCCGGGCCCGCCAAACAACAATGACGTTGCAACCAAAAAAAATGGCTGGGCTTTGTGGCGGGCACCTGTAGTCCCAGCTACTTGGGAGGCAGAGGCAGAAGACTTGCTTGAGCCCAGGAACTGGAGGTTGCTGTGAGCTGTGATGCCACAGCACTCTATCCAGGGTGACAGCTTGAGGCTCTGTCTCAAAAAAATAAATAAATAAAATAAAAATAACTGGTAGCTGCGGAGTGCCCTTCATCCTGGGAAATGAGGCACAGCCGGAAAGGCAGCTGCCCCCTCACCCATCACGCAACTTATGTTCGTTCCTGGGGAACCTGGTGCTAAAACATTCGTAGATGACCTGCTTCTGGGTTGGGGTTTCGTACATAGTAGAGAAGCTCCCTCACTGCGATCTATTGGAAGTCAGCCCTGGACATAAGGGTTTTGGTTTTTTTTAAATTTAATTTAATTTTATTTTATTTTATTGAGACAGAGCCTCAAGGTGTCACTCTGGATAGAGTGCCATGGCATCACAGCTCACAGCAACCTCTAATTCCTAGACTCAAGCGAGTCTCCTGCCTCCGCCTCCCAAGTAGCTGGGACCACAGGCGCCGGCCACAACGCCCGGCCATTTTTTGGTTGTAGCCATCATTCTTTTTGGTGGGCCGGGCTGGATTTGAACCCGCCAGCTCAGGTGCACATGGCTGGCGCCTTAGCCTGTTGAGCCACAGGCGCTGAGCCAGCCGGACACAAGGGTTTGTAAAAAAAGAAAAAGAAAAAGAAATAAATATAACTGGTAGCTGTGGTGGGTGCTTGTAGTCTCAGCTACTTGGGAGGCTGAGGCAAGAGGATCACTTAAACCCAAGAGTTTGAGCTTGCTGTGTGCTATGACACCATAGCACTTTGGCACTGTACTGAGGGTAACAAAATGAGACTGTCTCAAAAACAAACAAACAAACAAATGTTTTAGGAGGAGGATGTGGCCAACAATGTCTAACAATGTCTAAGGCTGCTGAAGGTAGCCCTCAGGGGCTGCTGATGGGATTCAGTAACAGGGAGCAGTGAAAGTGCCTAACCCAGTAACAATACTAGCAAGTGTTGTCTGTTACTCTCACCAAATTCTTGAAGCTCTCAGGGCCTCAGCAGGAAATAGCTGAAACCATCTGGGCTAGAAACAGAGGGAATCCCTGAGCATAACCAGGGAGGGCTGCCCCACAGGCTGTGGCCTTCAGCAGAGACTTTCCTTACCTGTCCTGCCCCACATCTCCACAGCCTGCAGGGAGGGAACTGGGGAACAAATAATACCCCAGTCTCCTCTTGGCCAGAAATCTCCAGCAGAGCCTCCCAGGGGCTGAGCCTTAGTTAGCCTCCTGGCATGCAGCAGGGAGGTGGAGAATACAGAGTGGTCTGCAAGGCAAGCTGAGGCAGTCCACTATGCAAGGTGTCCTTGGCCTGCACACCTCTTCTAGCCCCATTACCACACGTGGTACCTCATTTTCCTAGAATCTGCCAGCAAACTTTTATGCCTCCAAGATGTATGTACTCCTATAAGTCCAAGGAGACCAAGACTTTTATGATCATTCCAGATTGTTCCTGCCAGTAACAATTCCTTCAACGGCTACTCTGCTTCCTCTGGTCCCTCCTTCCCTTGGTGCCAGAGTCACCTTTTAAAACCTAACTCCAGGCTCGGTACCTGTGGCTCAACGGGCTACGGCACCAGTCACGTACACCTGAGCTGGCGGGTTCGAATCCAGCCCGGGCCCACCAAACAACGACGGCTGCAACCAAAAAATGACTGGGCATTGTGGTGGGCGTCTGTAGTTCCAGCTACTTGGGAAGCAGAGGCAAGAGACTCACTTGAGGCTAGGAATTGGAGGTTGCTGTGAGCTGTGAAGCCAGAGCACTCTATCCAGGGAGACAGCTTGAGGCTCTGTCTCAAAAAACAAAAAAAACAAAAAAAAACAACTCCAAGGCTCGGCGCCTGTGGCTCAATGGGCTAAGGCGCCAGCCACGTACACCTGAGCTGGCGGGTTCAAATCTAGTCTGGGCCCGCCAAACAACAATGATGGCTGCAACCAAAAAATAGCCAGGTGTTGTGGCAGGTGCCTGTAGTCCCAGACACTCAGGAGGCTGAGGCAAGAGAACCACTTAAGCCCAAGACAAGAGTGCTGAGATGCCACGGCACTCTACCAAAGGAAAGACAAAGTGAGACTCTGTCTCTACCAAAAAAAAAAAAAAAAAAGTACAACTATCTGAAATGTAGGATTGAGCCTCCTGTTAAAATCAAAGGGGAGGGGCGGTGCCTGTGGTTCATCGAGTAGGGCGCCGGCCCCATATACTGAAGGTGGTGGGTTCAAACCCGGCCTTGGCCTAACCGCAAAACAGAAAAATAGCTGGGCATTGTGGTGGGCGCCTGTAGTCCCAGCTACTCGGGAGGCTGAGGCAAGAGAATCACCAAAGTCCAGGAGCTGGAGGTTGCTGTGAGCTGTGTGATACCACGGCACTCTACCGAGGGTGATAAAGTGAGACTGTCTCTACAAAAAAAAAAAAAAAAACAAAGGGAAGAACACTGATGACTGGCTATGTGTGGATTTTGGCAGCATGGTACTTCATTTGTTGCTTCCAGAAACCAGAGAAATGTATGAATTAGAGAAATTATGGACTCTCCATTCTTACGATGACCAGTTGGTTCAAATGGCATCTGAGACATTACCTGAAGACTTCTTTCTTGGAATAGAAGACACTTCATCTTTGACTCCAGTGGAGTTCAAATGTCAATAAAGTTATATGAACTGCTTAAAAAAAAAAACAAAAAAACAAAAAAAGGCTCAGCGCCTGTGGCTCAATGGGCTAAGGCACCAGCCTCGTACACCTGAGCTGTCGGATTCAAATCCAGCATGGGCCCACCAAACAACGATGGCTGCAACCAAAAAATGGCCAGGTGTTGTGGTGGGTACCTGTAGTCCCAGCTACTGGGGAGGCGGAGGCAAGAGACTCGCTTGAGCCCAAGAGTTTGAGGTTGCTGTGAGCTATGATGCCACAGCACTCTACCCAGGGCAACAGCTTGAGACTAAATAAATAAATAAATATAAAATAGCCACCTGAATCCATCTGGATCACATCACCTGTTTGTTTCCTCCTTGTGAAGCCTGAAACTATCTTCTTTGTGGATTTGTTGACTTTCTTATCATTTACAATGTGTCTCACTATCCTCTCCAGAAGGTACAACCTTGTCTCCAGATCCTAGAACAGGGCCTGGTATAGAGAAGGTGCTGACATTTGTTGGTTGATTGAGTGGAGAGGCCATGAGAGCACCCACTGTTAACCATAAACTTTATACAGTCATGTCATGCCATTCTCTCAACCACTCTTCAAAGGGGAAATTGAAGCTCTGAAAAATGAAACAACTAGACTCAGGTCACCTGTGAGTTAAGATATGGTGGCTGAATCCAAGACTGCCTAATCCAAAATCTATACAATACTCGGGTGAAGGGGAATACAAGGGCCCTACAAGTGTCCTGAAGATAGGTGAGTGAGATGCCAAGGGCAGTGAGGTGCTTTGCTGGATCCCAGGCCCAGGGAACTCTCAGACTGCTCAAATGTGTTTTTTTTTTTTTTTTTGAGACAGAGCCTCAAGCTGTTGCCCTGGGTAGAGTGTCGTGGCATCACAGCTCACAGCAATCTCCAACTCCTGGGCTCAAGCAAGTCTCCTGCCTCCACCTCCCAAGTAGCTGGGACTACAGGCACCTGTCACAACTCCCGGCTATTTTTTGGTTGCAGCCATCATTGTTGTATGGCGGGCCCAGGCTGGATTAGAACCTGGTGTATGTGGCTGGTGCCTTAGCCGCTTGAGCCACAGGTGCCAAGCCTTGTTTTTTTGTTTTTTTGAGACAGTCTCACTCTATTGCTAGAGTTCCATGTTGTTGTCATAATTCACAGCAACCTCAAACTCCTGGGTTCAAGTGGTCCTCCAGCTTCAGCCTCCTGAGTAGCTCGGACTATAGGTGACTGCCAAGATATGTCTGGCTAGTTTTTTCTGTTATTAGTTGAGATGTGGTCTTGGTCTTATGCAGTCTGGTTTCAAACTCCTGAGCTTAAGGAATCTACCCACTGCAGCGTCCCAAAGTGCTAGGATTACATTTGTGAGCCACTGTGCCTGGCCTGGTCAAATGTTCTTGAGGCTCATAAAAGGCAAGGGACTTGGTCAAGGTTGCACAGCCAGTTAGCACCAAAGCTAGGACTTGAACTCAGACCTCCTGGTGCCTTGTTAAGGGATTGGCGGCATAGGGAAGCAGCAGCCTGTATAATGGACATTGTATCTCAGGAGACAGCATAGCACAATGATTGTTTTCCAGCATTAGATTATCCCAGCTGCATCATGTACCAGCAGTGTGAATTGGGGAAATTCTTCTGTTTTGGTTTTCTTATTTTTTTTTTTTAAGAGATGTGTTCTCACTGTGTTGCCCAGGCTGGCCTCAAACTCCTAGGCTCAAGCAATCCTACCACCTCAGCCTCCCAAATAGCTGGAGCTACAGGTGTGCATCCAGCTTTTGTCAATTTTTTTTTTTTTTTTGAGACAGAACCTCAAGCTGTCACCCTGGGTAGAGTACTGTGGCATTATAGCTCACAGCAATCTCCAACTCCTGGGCTCAAGGGAGTCTCCTGCCTCCACCTCCCAAGTAGCTGGGACTACAGGCAC
>CAUYON010025580.1:0-32651 GCA_963573935.1 Arctocebus calabarensis | reverse complement strand
AGGAAAGTGCTTGTGGCTGGGATCACTCCTTAAGTGGCTATTCACTTACCCAGTGTGCCAAAACTGGTCTCACCCAATGCCCCGAGGGCTAAGGCTGCAAGGCGTCTCAGTCCCCGCCTTTAGGCTGCTCAGTCACTAGATTACTCGCTCCCGCCCGATGTTTGTTTTGTGACCCTGAGGGTGGAGCTTGCCAGGGCAGTTCTCCTACGATGGCTCCACACAGCCCACAACCAAACACTGGTAGCTCCGTCTGGCTTGGTGGCTCAGTCTGGAGCCCCAGACAACACTCAAATACCTCCACACTCTTGCCCCAGTTCTCTCAAGGAAGTTCAACCGAGTGCCATGTCCAAAAGAAACCCAAACAGCTCACAGGTAAGGCCTTTCCAGTTTGCAAACTCACTGGTGTTGTAGTCACAGCTGCTGGCAGGATTAGACTGAATGAACACACGCAACCACTTGCCAGATCTCCACTGTTTTTGCCTTCCTCAGGGGGTCCAGAAGTCTCACGCTGTCTCCCTGTGTCCCCAAAGGGATGTTTCTGGGCAGATCTCGCCAGCCAGAGATGCCTGAAGTCTTCTCTCCCCAGTCTCACTGTGCCCAGTTGCCAGGAAGCTGTTACTCAGCCGCCATCTTGGCTCCTCCCCTCTGATCATTTGCTTTTCACACCATTCATTGTTCAGAAAGCTATTTGAGTGCATGGTCTGAGTTCTAGACATTTCCAAATTCTCACCTACGTAAATCATAGCCCACAAGCATTGAGTAACTATTGTTCAAAGACAAGTTAAATTTAACAGTTTCATTGAGCAAAAGAAACAATTCACAAATCAGACAGTTTTAGAATCACAGCACATTCAGGGAGACTCCAGCACTGCTGTGTGATTAGGGAAAATTTATGGATAGGAAAAAGGAAATGACGTACTGAAAACAGAAGTAAGCACAGAATCAGTTGGATCGGTTACAGCTTGGCATCTGCCTGATTTGAACACATTTTAAACAGCTGACATCCTGTGAGTGGTTGAAGTACAACTGCAGGAATTGGCTGAGGGAAGCTCAGCTACTGTTCCAGAAGCATACTTCTTAGTTAGGTTTTCAGTTTGCCTACCTCCTAACCTAGGTTATAGTTCATATGTAAGAGATTGAGGAAATAAGTACAGAGGGTTTGTCAGGCCAGATTTTAGTTTGATTTAACACTATTTAACAAAAAGAATGACTTCAAAACATTAAAGAGGAATAGATCAAATTTAAACCTGATAGAGATCATAAACTGGTAGCTAGGGAACTAAATCTATTAACCGTGAGTTTTGCTTAAAAATAATTTCATATAGGGCTTGGCCTGAAGGATCTGGCATGTAATACTAGCAGTTTGGGAGAATGAGGCAGGAAAATGATTGAGGTTAGGAGTTCAAGACCAGCCTGAGGAAGAGCAAGAATCTATCTCCACAAAAAACAAAAAATATACTGGGCACAGTGGAATGCACCTATAGTTTCAGCTGAGTAGGAGGCTGAAGCAGGAGGATTGCTTGAGCCCAGGAGTTCGAGGTTGCTGTGGGCTATGATAACACCACTGCACTCTAGCTTGTGTGACAGAGCAGGACCTTGTCTCAAAAATTAAAAACAAACAAACAAAATTTCATATAAATGTTTGGATCTCTAATTTCTTTTTAAAAGTCAGATAATCAGCAGTGGTGGCTTGGTGTCACCTTCTGGAGATCAGCAGCTGCGGCTGCAGAATGGCTGTTGCTTCAGAAACAGTATATGATACAGTCCCTGCATTTCATGCTTCTCTCTTTGGTGGATGTTGTCCACCAAAACCCTACAGCAATCTGTCTTTGGGATTTGCCTTTACACAAATAACAAACTGTCATTTAATAACTAAAAATGGCCTCTGAAAACATTATTGTAGCAAGGACAGGAGTAGGGGCTTTTGAGGTCAAATAGCCTTGATTTTTAGTATTATTCCCATCACTGCTAGCTGTGGGCTTTGGACAATTTTTTGTTGAATTCTATACAACTCTATTTTTTCAAAAAAACAAGAGTAACACAAGACATCATAAGTTTTAAATGAGATAATGACATTAAATAGCCTGGCATTTTAAAATACTTGCTGTGCTAGTTGTGATGCCAATCATGATGAAGAAGGAGGATCAATTAACACATAGTGATTATAATGATTAAGATGATGATTGATTATTGACTAGGCAGGAAATAAAAATCCTACTATGTTTAGCTTATCATTAGAAAGTATAATCATTTGTTTGTCTTCTATTATTGACCACATGATTTTAGCCAAGATCAAACAGCTAAAAGTGTGCATCATGGTTTTTTGTTTGTTTCTATTTCTTCCATCAAATCTTCAAGATATAGCCACTTAGGCTAAACAAAGAATAAAAATTAAATGACTCTGCTTTCATCATTAAAAATTTAATCAAATGTAAATATGGTAGGTCATTCATTTGACATGGCAAAGATATAGCCTTAAGCATCTTTGAAGAAGGAACAGAAAAGAAAAGGGGGAGAAAAAAAGCCTCTTTTAGACCTTGAGAAATAATATTAAAATCCTAAGTACCCCAAAGGACTGAACAGACCTACTCTTGGCCAAGGGGAGCCTAGAGAAACTTTAACTAAGTTTCTGACCATAATAGAAAGGGAGGTTCAACACGTCTCATTAGACCCCCTCTCCTGTTAATCACAATTCAACTTTCTTCCCTAAGGGTAAAAAAAAAAAAAAAAAAAAACCTCTTCATAAAGATTTCTGATATTGCTGATTTCAACAAACCACCTAAAGCTAGGTCTCTCTTTTTATGATTTCCACATAAATGACCAGCATTCCTTCCTGATAAGAGACCACTAACTATGGAGTGGTTTTGATCAGTCTACAGAGGCTGTGCTCAGAGGTGTTTCATTTGCTCACTACTATACCCTCAGATCATGCTAATGCTATCATTTTTTGAACATGAGTCCTATGAAAGGACACGAAACTCAACTGCACATGTGCATGCTTGTCTTTTCATAAATATTCATGACTTCTTTTTAGCTTATTAAAGATATACATTTGGTTACATTGCACCATATAAATTTCTGTTTCCTTTGCCCCTCCTTCAAAGTGCTTAATTTTGGTTTCTTGGCCTCAGGCTTTACTTTCAAACCTGACAGAATGGCTGCCAGCAGATTGCAACCCCTTAGGAGAAATAAAGCTGTCCTTTCCCAATTTATGAGCTTCATCCTTCTGTACTTGACAATACAAGCAATGGATTGATTAACAGAGCATTAGTTTATACAAATAATAGAGTGATGGTAATAGAGCCAACTTTCCTTATATGAGAATGGTGGAAATAGAATCAGCCATTGTATCAAGAGAATTCTAGAATATGGATGAATTTTGATCTTGTAAGACTCTACCTAATGCATGGCTAGTGAGGCCCAATAGAGGTAAACGTGAGAAATGAAGTCCACATGTAAAAAGATAAGAAAGAATGTCTGTTCCTTAAGTTGAATATAATTTAGAACCAGAATAAAAGAAGATATTTAAGAGATATATGAGGAGTTAGGTTTCAAAACTCCTTAAACTTTTGATATCATTTGCTATGTATGTAAGGACATTAACAGTGTTGTTGGATTTTGTAGGGAATTAACTAATGAGTTAATTGAATAGAAACTTATAATTACATGTAACTTATCTGGAATAAAGCATAATATTTCCTGCCTAACATTAACCAATAACAAGAACAGATTTAGTATTATGCATGTTCATAAAAAGCAATACAAATTTCTATTACATGTACCCTAATTCCCATCATGCATTTTAATTATTACTGTAATCATGGTCAGTTCCATTGTAGGCCTAACACAAACAGGTCTCATATTAAAAGCAAGGGGAATAAATATGTTCTATGCATTTAAAAATTTTTTTAAAGGTAGCTTTGATATACATAGCAAGAAGATTTTATATGTAAACACTGTAAATGAGGAGTGAGGGAAAGAAAAAAAAAAACAAAAAGGAATAAAAAGTAGAGGTGGAATCTAGATTAGCTAAGTTATATACTTAAATATACTTGTCTCTGTAATACCATACAAGTTTTGCCTAAATTAAGAGATGCTTTATTTTAGCTATTTCTGCTCCTTATATGAAATACAGCATTTTAAAAAATTGTATGTCATATTTGGCAAGCTTTAAAGTTTTAAAAATATACATAGTTATGAAGTGAGGGTGTTTGACATACCTTTTGTGTGTGGGACATAACCACAAGAGGGACTCTACCTAACAAAATCAAACATTTTGACCTGGTTGTTTGAACCCTCATAATAACCTGAAATAAATAAAAAGTATAAAAATATATATGGTCATAAAAATCTCTTAATGAGTTTTGAGTATCTGAAAGGTCAGTGCATTGGCAGATGTCACTCTTGCACAATAACTCTTTGTAGCCCATCAGTGGTTTGTAAAATCCCAACAGAGGACTCCAGGCCTCTGTTTCTTCAATCTGCCTCCTAAAAGTAATAACCATGGCTCCTTTTCAGCAATTAGTTATAAATCTTCAAAGTAAGCTTTTCATTTTATAGGGAACATTTACTGAGGGAGAAATATAACACATGATGCTCTTATTGAGAGATTAAACCTCTATCACTGAGAAAAGAGTATTCTTAGCAATAAAAGCAGTTGAAATCATTCCACCTGACAAGAATTTTCTATTTAGCTATCTGAAGTCTTTATAAAAAGACAACCACATAGCTCTCTACTATGTATATACTAGTATACTAGTATGCTAATACTTGCTGAAAAGAAATGAACAATAATTGTTCTAGATTTCAAGTTCTTTGATGGAAAGAGTCAGTTTAATATGGAAAGCAATTTAGACAATCTACCAGGATAGAGCTCAATATGTTATTAAGTTGTTTTGGGGGGGGGGGTAAATTAGGTATGCTGTAGGAGTGTGGAGAACTCAGTACTTAATTTTTTCCTTTATAAAAAATCCTTTATTAAATTTATTTGGTCATTTGGTATGTGAAATTCATTTTCTTCCGTAAAATTCAGAGAGCTCCATTACCATACAACTTACAGAATCATTTTTAACTCATATTTTGTCTGAATATAGAATTAAAATGATGACTAAGTATTTGACCATATACTTGATACTGCTATTTAGACTAGAACTCCCATCAGAATTTTCGTCTTGAAATTAAGTTTATAATTAATTACTATATCCTATTTCTTTGTGGTTAAAACTCCAGTAACAATGAGACTAAATATTTAAGACAACAGATTTACCTGCTTTATGCCCTTGCGAAATTCATTTACCTTTTTAGAAACTGTGCTTCATCATCTGTAACTTAGAAAGATAATTGTAGTTAATTGGAGGCCGTTGAATAGTTTAAGCAAGCTAAATAGTTAAAGTAAGTAGGCTAATATATAACTGAGTATCACATATTGAATATTCAATAAAAATTGTTAGGACCGATCAGGAGAGTAAAAAATATTCAGTCTTAAGTACACTAAAGTATATAAACTGAGGGAAGAAGCCATTAGTTGTATTATCAATCTTAATTTCCTAAAATTCTTGCAGTTAAATTACATTCCTAATGAAACTACTCCTGTCCTTAAAATGAGCTCATGGTTCAGACATATTTGTTTTGAGGTCTTGTGATTAAAAAAATTAATTCTAGGAGCAAACACATGTTTCCCAACTCTCCATTTCTGGCTTCAAGGTAACACCATGTTGTGCAATTGTAATAGCAGTTAGAAGAATTTTTGTGAATCTAAATAAAAGGCATTTTCCAAAACCAATCCTATTCAGTTAAAAATAACACTGGGGTGGGCGCCTGTGGCTCAGCGAGTAGGGCACCGGCCCCATATGCTGAAGGTGGCAGGTTCAAGTCCAGCCTCGGCCAAATGAAAACCAGAAAAATAGCTGGGCATTGTGGCAGGCGCCTGTAGTCCCAGCCATTCCGGAGGCTGAGGCAAGAGAATCACCTAAGTCCAGCAGTTGGAGGTTGCTGTGAGCTGTGTGACGCCTCGGGACTCTACCACGGGTGATAAAGTGAGACTCTGTCTCCATAAAAAAATAAAAAAAAATAACACTGGGGGCTGTTAGAAGATTATAATTACTCTGGTTTGAAAGATAGTGATAAAATGCTACAAAAATGTCCCAATAACACAATTAACAGTATGGCTGAAAAGCACATCTTAAAAATCTGAAGCAAAAGTGGGAGCTACTAAAATGGAATCAGTTTGGTGCATCTTAGAAGAGTACAGGCTCATCTTATTTACTAAATACAGATTACAAATTTCTTCGTATAATAACTAAGAAAATGCCATGAAGCCTATGTTAATCAGTTTGATGAATAGTTCAGATTGTATATGAAAACAGCACATTGTACCCCTTGATTGCACTAATGTACACAGCTATGATTTAACAATAAAAACAAACAAAGAAGAAAAAAGAAAAAGAAAAAAGAAAAATGGAATCAGTTACAGCTTAATTTGAGCTTGAGTGTCGCATGGAATTTTGAACATATGTGCAAAGGAGCACACTCACACAGGCCCAGCAGGGCTGGTCAGACGTTGCATTTTAAGGCAATCCAGAGAAATGCTTTCTAAAGTGATTCAACTAGATTAGAAATTTGGTCTTCTCATTCTTACCATTCTTAACTGAACTGCCCTGTCTTACTTTCAAGTTTAAAGTACCTTAAAAGCAACATAAGGTTACCATTTCAAATGAAACATATAAAATACACTTTTAGTCTTTCACACAGCTTTTATCCATGCACCTACACTAAGGTGAGGTGGACACAGAGAATGACTGAAACAGAAAGATAAGGTCCCAGGACCTAGTGCCTAGTGAAAAGAGAGAGTTATTTAAAATATAAACCTATCAGAGTTGTCTAAGTCATAGAAGATATATTTGCTAAATACCAATAAAAACAAAACTATGAATCAAACTGGCCTTGATACTCATTTCCATGCTACAGAGCTTATAATGAGCAGCAAACATACTTCCTTAATATTCTAAAAATAATCACTACTGCAGGATGTATGTGTCTCGGTGCGTGTATGTTTGAATTTTTTTAGTTTTAAGAATGTACCTTTTTTCCCCTGAGAAGTGTGCTTACATTTGTAAACATTTCAAATATTTAAGCAATGTTCTTTGAAGAAACAACACTGAAATCACAGAACAATATACCTAAAAGATGATCACTATTATGATATTTCAAATGATACATCCTCAAACATCACTCCATTCTGATTACATTGATTCTTCTCTTCCAGGTGCTACAGTATTCTCGGTGATGAGTTGAATTCTCTGGCCAGAGAGCAGAGATGTTCATACTCTAATTCTAGTATCTATTAAAATAAGATTTTACCACTTCCAATTATCTCCTTTCTCTGGCTCAACTCAAATTGCACTATTAGAGCTTCATTCCTTTGCTTGAAATGAAGCTTAGGGTGTAACACCTGTTAAATTATAAATCCATCAAGGGGAGTGCATGAAAATACTGTCAGTTATCTATGTCACCATGTGAAACAGCTCAGTGAATTCTTTCTAAAGAGTAAGACAGAGGGAAAAAAGTCCTGCAGTAAGAAAGGGGCAAGGTGCATAAAGGGAGAAAAAGGACACAATTAACTACAGTAATAAACCAAGTGCTTAACACCTACAAACATTATAGAATTTACCTCATTTTAATTGTCTTATACATGATGTATCTATCTGACTTTATTTTTTTTTTTTTTTGGCTTGGGCCCCTACCTGCACAGAATATGTTTCTTTAGCTTGAAGTATGGCCCTGAAGTCTATGTTTTAAGCAAATATCCTAGGTCATTTTGATACAAATGGTCCAAAGATCACATATTAATAAACACAACTTCTGAAATAGAATCAATTATTATTGGAATTAATTCTGCCCTATTCTGCAAGTCTATAATAACAAATTTACTTTCCACAAAAGTTTACCTTATTAGGAACTTAATTTACCAGTGAGGGTGTGAACTGTCACCTGGGCACAGGAAAGTAACTTCATTATTTTACAAAAGTCCAGAACACCTTCATTCCAGCTTATAAAAATTATACTGTGGATCTTGCCATTTTTTTCTCTTTCTTTTTCTTAATGACATGCTCTATTTAGAACCCAATAATACCAAATTCTTACCAAACTGCCTTTGCAAGTAGTAGCTACTGATACTAGGTGCTGGAAACTGAGTGCACTGTGACTGTCAGTGGCAATTAGCTGCCTGTGCAGTTTCAGGAGCAACGCTGAGTCACTAACCTTTCTGTTCAAAGTATGCAATGCTCTTGTGAAAAAAAGAACTTGACTTTCTAAAATTAGAAAGCAGAGTGTTTCTAGAGCTGAGTTCAATCAAATTTTAAGTAATGCAAAAACTTTGGACAACATGAATGCTTGAACTTGAAGGCAAAAGCATACTTATACCATGGAACCAGATGAGGGACTGTACAGTGAAGTGGAAATAAAACAGCTGTGTATTAGCACAACACAAGGTGGCAGAGATCAACTGTTCTCAAGATTTCACAAGGATAAAAAGCAATGAGCTTACTGAATGTGGGGGTGCACAGGAGGGGCTCAAAGGAAAGGTGTAAAAATATCATGGGTTTAGCCAGGCACAGTGGCTCATACCTGTAATCCTAGCACTCTGGGAAGCTGAGGCAGAAGGATTGCTTGAGGTCAGGAATTTGAGACCAGCCTGAGTAAAGCAAGACCTCATCTTTATGTAGAAATAGAAAAATCTGCCAGGCACAGTGCAATGCACCTGTAGTTCTAGCTACTTAGGAGGCTGAGGCAGGAGGACTGCTTGAGCCCAGGAGTTTTAAGGTTGCTGTGAGCGAGGCTGAGATCATGGTACTCTAGATCAGGTGACAAAGTGAGATTCTGTCTCACAAAAAAAAAATAAATAAATAAAAAAGAAAAAAGAAAAAATGTCTAAAATGAACAGGTTTTTACTTGATTTCATAAGTCCTATTACGAAGTTTCAGAACAAGAAAAGACACAGGAAGACAGATGCTCATACACAAATGATCCTCAAATTTCCCTCTCCGTATATTTGTTTCCCTTTTGATCCTTTTCAGTAGAGGAAACCACAGCTTTGGAATTATGCAGTTCTGGGCTCAAATCCTAGATCTGCATTTACCAGAGTGACCATGATTAAGGGACTATGGTTAAACGTTCTGACACTTGGTTTATCTTTGGGGACTGCTGTAAATGTGTAAAGTACTAAGTATAGCTCTGTGGACATATTAAGTATTCAACAAATAAAAACCATCATTACTGGCAGGGCTACCATCATGGCAGCATCAGCATAAGTAATTAGGATGATAAACAGATTAGTCAGCTTGTGCCTCGCTCTGCAGCTAAGGAAGGAGAGGTGCCAGGTAGGGTAGTAGGCTGAGGAGAGAGTCTTTAGGTGATTTGTATTATTATTCATTTATTACATGTAGAGATATATTCTGACATGGTTGAAAGCTTGAGGTCTTAAGATAAGGCCACATTCCACTGGGAGGGGATGGGCTTTATTCCGAATAGGATGAGTGGATATTTGGGTTCTATTTACAAAAGGGAAAAAAAACCCTTTGCTACTTGAAGACAGTTCAGGAGCCAGGTAGGGTAATACCTTCTATGGTTCTTCAACCTGAAGATGAAATAATTAGATATATTGAAGTGATTAAGAGCATGAGTTTTGGAGTGGGCAAGCTCATATTCAAACCGAGGCTCTGCTGTCTTTGCAATTTAGACCAAAAGATTAACCTCCTTAGCTCATTTTCTCATCTATCACATGAGAATAATGTCTCTTTCCTAAGTCTGGTAAACAGACCAAGTAGAGGTAACACTTACATATACAATATTGTATTAGACATGCAAAATATTTTGATAATATTAATCCTTTAATGTTACGAGCAAGTTATATTATCTGGCAGCATGTTAGGCTTCATTTCCATTTTGATATCATCAGACTTTCATTGAAGTGCTCTTGGAACAGTCAATCTAATCTCAGGCTTGCTATGCAAATGAAGAAAACATTTCCTTTGTCCATAGTTGATATGAGGCATTGAAGAGGAAAGAAGGGAAGATGGGTAAAGAATGGGGAAAAGACCCTGTCAGTGGCAGAAGATGCAAATGCCAGGGCTATGTGGCTCAGCAATCTCCACCCGCTTATGGCCAGTTGCAGTGGCTCACTCCTGTAATCCTAGTACTCTGGGAGGCTGAGGTGGGTGGATTGCCTAAGCTCAGGAGTTCAAGACCAGCCTGAGCAAGAGCAAGACCCCAGCAAGCATTATGGCTGGCTCCTGTAGTCCCAGCTACTCTGGAGGCTGAGGCAAGAGGATTACTCAAGACCAAGAGTTTGAGATTGCTGTAAGCTATAATGCCATGTGCTCTATCCAGGGTGAAAGAGTGAGACGTTATCTCAACAACAACAACAAAAAACCCAAACAAACAAATGAAGCAAAGTAAACAAACACCCAAAACAAAAACAAACAACAAAACCCCACTACTCCTGTACCCTTCCAAGATGGACCGTACAGGTGAAACTTACAAAATGTAGACTACAAATGTCTGAACACAATAAAAGAAAATGCCATGAAGGCTATGTTAAACAGATCGATAATATTTCAAATTGTACATAATAATACCAGCACATTGTACCCCATGATTGCATTAATGTACACAGCTATGATTTAATAAACAAAAAAACAAAAAACAAAAAAATCCTCTACTCACTCATGTGAGTGCGCAATGACATATCAATAGTACTTCTGTTAGGAACAAGCCCACTCATCCCAAGCCTTTTCCTCACTGAGTAAATGTACATTTAGACAGCACTCTTAAATGTACATTTAGACAGCACTCTGTCCTCCCTTACCACTTTTTTTTTTGTTATTGTTGTTGTTAAAATAATCAAGTTGTACTACATATTAGTTACAGCACTTACTATTTATTAGACATCCATTAAAAATTGAGTTTTGTTAAAAAAAAAAAGTTGAGTTTTGGGCTATTAACCCAAGATCCTAGCTTTTAAAATTTTTTTTTAAAACTTTTCTTTTAAAATTAAAAGTAGAAAGAGACTTGGATGCCCCAGTGTAATGTATGGAGCAACTTTAGTCTCAGAAGAAAGAAATTAATTACTCTTTGGATGGTTATACTTTTACTGGAGAAATAATAGTTTCTCTTTAGAGAAATTATGTTAACTTTTACCCTGGGTCTTGCTCCTTCTCAGCCATATTCGTCGTCACATAACTTACTTTTCAACCACCTAAATTCTACTCACTATTTTAGAATCTTTTGACTTTTGCAACATTTTAAAGTTCCTGCCTCTTACAAGTTATTGCAATGGTAGCTGCATGACTTCCTTCCAAAACCTTCTCACTCACTCTGCTATCTAGGTCTGTAGGCCTCTTCTTCACTTTGACAAACTAAGCTTCCACATCCCTCTCAAGCAACTCCACGGTCACCACGGCCTCCCTGAGCTGCCATGCAGCCCCTTGCACAGTGTCTTGGCAACCTCTGTGAGAAGAGTCTTTGCTCATCCTACAAAGGGAGTCCTAGATGGACATCTAAAGAATAGGGCTAAAAACTTATTTTTTCTTCTCTCATTTGTCTATTCAAGATTTTTCCCCCCATTTTTCTATTTTAAAATATTTGATTGACAGAGTTTGCATATATTCAAGGCATATAAATGTGGTAAGTTTATATACGCATATATTCTGTAATGATTATCATGATCAAATTAATTAACACATCCACCACCACCCATGCTGGGCACAACATCACCAGAACTTGTTCATCTTATACCTAAATGTTTATTCTTTTTGATAGGTATCTTCCCTCAGCCCCTGAAACCTACCAATGTACTCTTTGTTTTCATGATTTTGACTTTTTATATTCCACATATTTATGTGTTCATGCTGTATTTGTCTTCTGTATTGTTCAGTTTTCTTAAACTTTTATT
The DNA here is from genome assembly GCA_963573935.1 of Arctocebus calabarensis. Classification (NCBI taxonomy): domain Eukaryota; kingdom Metazoa; phylum Chordata; class Mammalia; order Primates; family Lorisidae; genus Arctocebus; species Arctocebus calabarensis. Next base: position 20,701 of record CAUYON010025580.1, on the reverse strand, counting down.
ATGAACTGTTCTAAATATGTGTTGGAGAAAATGGTGTCTATACATCATCTCCTCTCATCCAGCTTTAAGTATCTTCAAGCCATGCTAATTGTGTTTATCTCTTTCTGTTCTGTCTGGTACAGTAGCCATCTGTCACTATTATCTAAAATGAAGAGAATAAATTTATTAAAAGTACCATTAAATAACATAAAAATTGAGTTCTTCAGCTATATTAGCCACATTCCCAGAGCTCAGTGGGCACATGTGTTCATGACTATCCTTTTGGACAGTGAAAGACAACAAAACAGTTGAACATTTCTATAACCACAGAAAAACTTTATTAGACAGTGCTGATCTATACTCAAAACTCTTCCCCAAGCACAGATTATTTTGAAACAAATCCCAGGTAAAACTACATCATGCCATCTAAATATAACACCAAGAAATTAACAATAATTATCTAGCAAAACTAAATGGGAATTTGGCATCAAACTTTCCTTATTATAATCAAATGTTTAACCTGGTATACAGCAAAATATTTGCTATTACATGTTCTCAGGAGATGATTTAAGGTGGCTCTCAAATTCTGATAAGGATCACTTTATCCCAAATTCAAGAAGTATTCCCTATAACTCTACTAAAGATATATTGTCAGCTATATATCCTTATGTAAAGAAAGGATGAACTTTTACTGCCAACACCGCTGTAAAACTAAATTTATAAATATGGAATAAATAATTCATTCAGGTAAATTTCTTGTACGCATCTAAATTTTTTAAACTTGTTAGACTATAGATGAATGTCTGGATTTTTCTTCTGCTATATGGTGGTGTTTGATTGTAGAGGGTATGGAGTAGGATATACTTCCAATTTGTATTAGAATAATCCAGTAAACATTCCCTTAGAAAAGGGAAGTTTCCCCAGGCTTTGCTAGTGGTACCTATAAGTGTTCAAGTACATCCATTTTTAATTCAGCCATTCATCCAACATCTATTTACTAACAGCACCAGTCATGTGCCAGGAATGTGATAAATTCTCCGTTTGGATATGGGTAAGATATGATCTCAGCTCTTAATGAACACACACCTGGAATGCAAATTTGCCTGTTGGGTCAGTCAATATTACTGGAGATACCTGCCAGAACCCAAGAACAATATAAGAGAGGATAGTTTTCTTAATATAATAACAAATATTTGTCCGATAGTTACCATAAGATAGGCCCTATACTAGGTGCACTTGACAGATGTGGTCTTTTCCTCACACGGATCATGCGTTCTCTTTCTGTCATGCCCAGCATCCCCAAATCTGAGAGTTGAGGGGAGAACTGTTTCTTAAAAACAGTATTTGAGGTTGTAACAATGAGAAGGTGGGATTAAACATTTTACAGTTGCTGCAACTCTTCTTTCATCCTCCACTATCCTCTCAAAATGGCAGCTTACCCATCTTTCCTTTCCATATGCCTCCCTGGGACCACAGAGCAGCCACCCACGAAGTCCACCACAGAATGAGGGATCCTCAGCTACTTATGCTGCATTTCCTTGTTGAGGATCCTGACCTCTTCCAAAAGTGCTAGGTTTCTTATTTCCTCTGGTCTTTCATTAATAAAAGCTGAAAGCCTCCATCACAAAACTTGGGGTGAGTATTCCCTTCCACTCTACATGTATTTATGTGCCAGATTTATCTGCATCTCTACACTGTGCCAATATTCCCCATGGAATTCTAGAACATCCATAATTTTTGAAGGGTTTACGGTGATGTCTTTTGTGAATATTTCTTTGTGAAACTTTTTCAGCAAACTTTTCTCTCCTTGATTCTTTCTTAGTCCTGGTAATGTAGAGAGGTCCTCTCATTTGTAAAATTCTTTTGGAACAAACAAATGAATGGTTGGTTTGGACACACACACACACACACACACACACAAGTGCAATAGGTAATACTTATTAAAGCTCATTAGATGGCAAGCACTGTCATAAATATTTTAAATGCTTTGGTTGGCTTATCTCATTTCATGCTTAAAATTTGTTTTTTATACCAAGTCTCTTTAGACTTACCTGCTATCTTATTAATTCCCCTGCTTTTTTATTGGAACACATCATTAAAGGACTAAGCTTATATTTTTACTCTGGAGCACAAGAGCAGGCTATGTCACTCAGTATTTCAAATCTAGCGGTTAGCACAGAACATGGCACAGAGTAAATGATTGATTAATACTTGTATCTTTTTTTATGTGTGTGTGTGTGTGTGTGTGTGTGTGTGACATATAATACGTGGAAATAATTTATTTAGAAGGTGAAAGCATCCTTTGGATTTCACAGAATATTCCTTGAGGACTCCTAGTTCAAATTATTCCTTTTCTGCTATTTCTCTTCATGTCCAAATCATTCAGCTAAAATGACACCAGAGAACGTCCAGACGGTTGTGGTTTGATTTAATGGACCCAATCATCATTTTTACCCATCTGAGGTTTGTACTTATTCTAAGTAGCTATTATAGATTTATTTAAGCTGATAATCTCTGCCGAAATTTTAAATAGTGTCATGATTTCTCCCACACAATCTCCCAGTCTAAAGAACCTGTATTGTGATTTAAAGCCACAGGAACCACTTAAATAATTTTCAATATTTTTCAATTATCTCCACAGTAAAGACAGTCCAAAAGTGAAAATATGAAATTAGTTTTGGTACCCTGATGTTCTACAAATCTGACTGCCAGCTCTGCTCATTCCTGAAAAAGTACACAAGTCTTATTCCTTAACATCTGACAAGCCGACTGGCATTCATAATCCTTTTCCAGAACTGAAGGACCTCAATGCGATATGAAATATTGAGTTCTATTAACATATTAGAAGAATATACATGATTATATAAGAAAATAAATCTATTATCTTAGGCATAGTGAAATATCATAAGAAAAACATAAAACCTGAAAGTCAGAAGGCAAAAGACCAGCTTATTAGACCACATAAAAATATAATTTATTTATGATGAAATTTACCATAAATCAAATGGAGACATAATGAACATTCCTCACATATAAAGAATAAAAAATATAAATAAAAGTTAGCATATTATCACCCAAAATTGATAGGAAAAAAATCACTATCTAGTAAATATTTGTAGACATGCTCAGATTCACTAGTGGTGGAAAGAAGCAGGTTAATTAAAGAAAATAGTCTCTACCAATAGATGGGCAATAAAATTTTAAATTAATGATAAACTTAACTAGAGTTTGAAATTTGTCCATTTCTTTAAAGAGTAATTTGGTAGTATCTAGAACACATTAAATGGAAACATTCCATTTAATTAGCAAGTCAAGTTCTTTTAATCTACTATCCTACAAAATACAAGAGAACACAAACACAGGTGGATAGTGTTTTCATTACTCCACTGTATATGACAGTGAAAACGTGGAGAAAACCAAAAAGTTCATCAACAGAATAATTCTTAAACAATTCCTGAGCACCTCTATATAATGCAATACTATATAAATGTTGAAAAGAGTGAGTGATATCTATTAGTGCCAACTTTAATGGAAGCCCATATGCAGTATTAATTGGGGATGAGGGGAGATAGAGAAAGTAGACATAGGATATAATTCTAAATGTATATGAACTATTAGAAGCAGTCATCACTGATGAATGGGAGGCAGAGACAATAAGAAAATTGTATATTTTATATTTACATATTATGTTAAAATGCAAATGTTATATTTGGCCATTAAAATAATAAATTCCCCTTTCACCATTGACTCAAGATGGATAAAAGATTTAAATCTAAGACACAAAATGATAAAAATCCCATAAAAAGGTATGGGAAATTCTCTTGAGGATATTGACGTGGGGAAAGATTTTATGAAGAAGACTTCAGTTGCAATCATAACAACAACAAAAATAAACAAATGGGATTTAATTAAACTGAAAAGCTCCTGCACAGCTAAGAACACAACAAGTAAAGGAAATAGACAACCTTCATAAGGGGAAATGATATTCGCATATTAAGAATCTGACAAAGGCTTGATAACTAGATTTATAGAGAACTCAAATTAATTAACAACAAAAAAAGAACAAACAAATCTCTTGTATCACTGGTTAAGAGACATAAACAGGACCTTCTCTGAGGAAGACAGATGAATGGCTAACAAACATATAAAAAAATGCTCATTATCACTAATCATCAGAGAAATGCAAATCAAAATCACCTGAGATATCATTTTACCCTAGGTAGAATAGTCCACATCACAAAGTCCCAAAGCTGTATATGCTGGGGCGGATGTGGAGAGAAGGAAACACTTTTTCACTGTGGTGGCACTGCAAACTAATACAGCCTCTATGGAAAGAAGTATGGCGAATCCTCAAAATAATCTTCCCATTTGATCCTGCAATACCGTTACTAAGCATGTACCCAGAAAAAAAAATCATTTTATCGTAAAGACATTTGCACTAGATTGTTTATCACAGCTTATTATACAATCACTAAGGTGTGGAAACAACCCAAATGGTCATCAACCCAGGAATGGATTAACAAACTGTGGCATATATAAACTATGCAATACTATTCAGACATAAAAAAAAGATGGTGACTTTACAGCTTTTGTATTAACCTGGATAGAGTCAAAACACATTCTTCTTAGTAAAGTATCAGAAGAATGGAAAACCAAATATCCAATGTACTCAGTGCTAATATGAAGCCAGCAATCTAATACTTGTGCACAGAGGAGAAAAATCTCATTTCAATTAAAGTTAGAGGGAGGAGAGGCAAGGGAGGGGGATTGGTGGGCACAATATAAAGGTATGTGGCACACCTCTTCGGTATGGTACACAACTACAAGAGGGTCTCCACCTAACAAATGCAAATATTATAACCTAGTTGTTTGTATCCTCACATTAACCTGAAATTAAAAAAAAAATGAATTGTCTATTTTCTAATCCTGTGGGAGATGCTGACTGGGTCTGCCATACTCCCTCTGTCCTAGGTCTTGTGAATTCCTAACTTCATAAATCTGCAGTTAAGTTACATTATGGTAGAGTTGCTGGTGTACAATGTTTGGTCATCCCCACACTGGGCCCCTGTGTCCTGGCAAACTTTCACTCCAGAGAGGTAAAAAATCCACAACCGCCAAATCCTCCCTTGGGGAACCGAGAGGCTACACTCACAGAAGCAATCCCTGGCCTACTATTGACATTTTTTCTGTTGACAATGCACCCGTTGAGGTCATCAGAGTAACCTGAAACTTTTCTAAGGTTTATGTGTCAAGTTTTAACTTTTTGTCAAACTCAGTCCTCTGGATTTCATAGAATCAAAGAACATATATATTAAAATTATTGGTGTAAAGGTGGAGAGTACAGGGTCTGTATCATATTGAATCTATCTACTACCTAATGCCAATAACTTTGTATTTTTCTCTTTAATGTTAAAATAGATAATAAATCTCTTTCTGTTTTCTTAAGGAAATAACTACATAGCAAAACTTAATACTTAAAGCTAGTGACTCTAAAAGCACATACAATATTATATAATAAATAGTTTAAATTAATATGTAAACTACTAAAGATAAATGCATCTAGAGTTTTTTAAAATGTTCTGCTTTTTAAAAATTAACTAGTCTTAATTAAATCTGAGAATATTTTAAAATACAAATCCTAACAGCTTTATGGATTTAATTTCAACTAAACCTTCTTAAACTGGCACACAAAGCCAATGACAAAGTCAAAACAAACAAACAAACAAAAAACAGATTGGTTGCAATAAAGAAGATAAAGCTATGATTTGGGTTCACAAATGAAATATACATATCTTTCAGTTCAAAGCTGTTCTTGATTGAAGCAACTTGAAGCAAAATTGCTGACCATACTACTACGAATTCATGGGAAGACTTAAGATAGGGAAAAATTCTGTTTCACTATTTTTCTAAAGTGCATAAAATATTAGATGCACAAAGTATCTATATATACTACATAGATGAGTTGCTTTCTCCCCAATTTTAACTTGTGAAAACATTTCTGAAAGGTTTAGCAGAAGATATTCAAAGCAACATGCATCAAAGCTGTTAAAAGAAGAAAGATTTAAACATTATTGTCAATATATTAAGTATAACCATTTTAGAGTTTATTATTTCAAAAATGTATTACTTATAGCTCATCCACATTTTTCAACCTGAGAGGTATAATTTGCTTGTGATGCTAGCTTTTTATTTTACAGACCGCATTTTGTTTGCATAAGAGATGTCTCATGGAAGTACATGAATTCTTGATTAATTTTAACTCGAGGAGATGAATAACATGAAGTGTATTGACTATTATGATTTAATAATTCTTAGGTCAAACAACATCCTTCATAAAATCAAATAATGTTTAAAGTTTTTATTTATTTATTTATTTTAGATTTTTACTGCCAATATAATAACATAAAGTTTACTATATCATCAAATCTTCAGCCATCTTCATATTCTAATTTGTCTTCAATGGCAACATACTATTTAATTACTCTATTTCAAAATATAATAATTTTGCTTTTTTTTTGTAAAAATGGGTGGAAATAAAATCACATACAATGTTCATATGGTGTATCATAAGCTTTGGATGATTTCTCTTTTATTACTACATATTGAAAAATAAATATAATTGGAAACCTTTATTTTAACTAATACCTAAGTCATTTTCTTCCATATTCTTCACAGAATATTGAGGAAGAGGCTTTTAACCTAGATATTCTAGCCCGAATAAAGTTATTAATGAGATCGTTGACCTTGAAACCTTGATTGCATATCTGTAAAATTGGATTATTGAATTAGACAATATGTAATTCTCAATTCAGTGCACTCTCTTATAACAGATAAATGGATAATTATAGAATTTGATGCACCCAAATAAAGGTTTAAACCATTAGAAGTTATAGTTTTAATAGTTTATAATAATCCAGATGGTTTAATTTAGTTAGGTCCACCTGATTTGTTCTTAGTTATTTATCATGTCAAAACTATAGATAATTTTTTTTTAGATAATTAAACTTCTAAAATATGCTCCCCCAATTTTTCTTATACTGACGCATATTGAAAATGTGAAAATATTGGACTTTGACTAATATCTTTGTACTGAAAAATAAGAATTTTCAAAAATTAATGAGTTTTTTAAAAAGCACAATCCTTTATATATCTTATATTCAGTATTACATTTGCAGGTAGAGAGAAAGAGAGAGAGAATGCATGTGTGTTTGTGTGTGTGTGTGCGTGTGTATGTAGTTAGGGAAAGAGAGATGAGAAAGAAATGAAGAGAGAAGACAAGGGGATTCAGAATTTATTGGGAGTATGTTTTTACCAATGTTTAAAAAAAGGAATCTTTTGTTTTTTTTCAAGCTGAACCAAAAACATCACTTAACATTTAATAATTGCAAATATATTTATTACAATTTACATTAGTTAACAGTTATTTACACAAGTATAATTTCAGCTATAAAACTTCAAGCCAATTACATTGAAATCATTGAATTTGTAGAATTCAATTTGGAATTTTCCTTGTCCCCTATTTTCCTTCCTTAAATTATAAAAAATAAAATCAGATTTCAAGTTAAAGATGAAGAGGTGTTACCACGTTTTTATCACTAAGAAATGGAATTTTTTTTTTTTTTTTTTTTGTGCAGTTTTTGGCCAGGGCTAGATTTGAACCCACTCCTCCAGCATACGGGGCAGGCACCTTACTCCTTTGAGCACAGGCACCGCTTGAAATGGGAGTATTTTCCTGTCTGTATAAATCACATTCTACACTAACACTGAAAGCACCATTACAGGACTTTAAACCATGTAAAATGTTTAATCAAAACTTCCAAAGATTTTCTTTGTAAGATTGTGGGGGTTTAACATTCTAACAACAAGAATTGGGATAACACTAACAAGAATTTTGTTTTTATCCTTCAGTTCAATTTCAAAATGATCCTTTCTGTCCTTTTTATCATTGTCTGATCACTTCTTCTAACGAAGGACAGTATGTAGAAGAATTCTTAACTAAGCTTTATTTAGTAGTGAGGCTGAAATCCCATGGGGTACAAATATTTTAAAAGCAAATGAAAAATGTCCCATGGGACATTGTGACTCCGTGGATAGGGTGCCAGTCCCATATGCCAAGGGTGTCGGGTTCAAACCCAGCCCTGGCCAAACTGCAACAAAAGAATAGCCAGGTGTTGTGGTGGGTGCCTGTAGTCCCCACTACTTGAGAGGCTGAAACAAGAGAATCACCTAAGCCCAGGAATTGGAGGTTGCTGTGAGCTGTGTGACACCACAGCACTCTATCGAGGGCGATAAAGTCTGTCTCTCTCTCTTTTTTTTTTTTTTTGTAGAGATTCTGTCTCTACAAAAAAAAAAAAAGAAGAAAGAAAGAAAGATGTCCCATTATTTTCAAATACCCAGGGGCTAGATCTCAGAAACAAAAACAAATCCTAAATACATGTAGAAATTTAATATAATGCTTCTATTTTGTTTTACAAGAATGCTTATATGTTGTCAAAAAGTTTTTGTTTTTGGCTGGGGATAGTAACTCATGGCTGTCATCTTAGCACTTTGGGAGGCCAAGGTGGGTGGACTGCTTGAGCTTAGGAGTTCAAGACCAGCCTGAGCAAGAAAGAGACTTGGTCTCAAAAAAAAAATTGTTTTTTCAAAATTAGCCAGGCATGGAGCCACCATGCATTTGGACTCAGGAGGCTCAGAGAGGAGGATCGCTTGAGCCCAGGGATTTAAGGTTGCAGACAGCTATCATGATGCCACTGTACTCTAATTGGGGCAACAGGCTGAGACTCTGTCTCAAAAAAAAAAAAAAAAGTTTTTTTTCAAGGCAAATGATGCTTGCTTACTAACTGACATAGCTGGTGCTTTGAAACTAACCTGTTTTCATAGTGTTATATCAAATTCTGTAAATGCATTCCATATGATTACCAAAAGCGTAGTACACAAAACACATAGAATAAGGGCTCTACAAAAGATTGACCAACTTTTATGAGTAGCACTCTCAGTATACTTCTGTGTATGAATATATAAATAACAGAAGCAGTTCTTAAAGCAAACCAAATAGAAATAAATTAAATGACCAGGTAGATTATAAACTGAAGTAATAACCCTATAAGCACTTCTGTTGAAAAATTAATCCCCACAGTGAAATAAGCTCAAAAGGTCTTATGAAGAGTTTTTCACCAGTAATATCCCAGAAGTTTTCTGTGATAACTCAAAAGCCACCAGAATACATTTTGATTATAGTGTTTTACTTGAGCTGCTCTCAGCAAAAAAGGAAGAATACATAGGAAAAAAATTCTTCTGCTAAATAAATAAATGTTATGGGCTTTGGAGTCAGAAAGATTTAGATTTAAAGATGCTTCCCACAGACATTACTAGTTGTACACCTGGAAACTTCACTAAATTTTTCCTGAGCTTAAATTTCCTTAACTCCAAGGTAAGAATAATAATAATAATAATGATTATATTAAAAATAATAGTGATAATAATGTTAATGCCTGCTTCATAAGGCTGTTAAAGACCATAAAATTAGCAATGTGTACAAAGCTTAGTACCCAACATGTACTAATTGGTGTTAGTTTCCTTTTGAGAAAGTGTGACGTAAATTTATGTATGATAAATTTACAACTCATGTTTCAACCTAATAGGTAATTAGACTAGTTTAATCATATTGGTCTTTACTTGGCCAAATAAAAATTCCTAGAGTAGTCCTGCTACTCCCCTGCACTCAAGTCAGCTTTGCTGGATTTTGTATACTTTCTTTGAAAAGTAAATCAAACACTTTGGTGGACCAGCCTAATAATGAGAAAGTATCAAACTGAAATGGAGGTACATTCTAAGAAATAATTGACTGGTACTCTTTCAAAGTATAAGGTCACGAAACAAAAAGAGAGACTCCGCAACTCACATGTTTGAGGAGACCATCAAGGTATGATAACTAAATGTGGCAGCCTGGACTGGATTGCATTAGTGGAAAACATGGTGAAATCTGAAAAAAGACTAGCTTTGTCAATAGTATTTTACTAATGACGATTCCTTAAGTTTTGATAATTGCACCATGGTTATATAAAATGTTTGCATTAGGGAAAGTCAGGCACAAAACATGACCAAACCCACTGTGCTATCTTTGCAACCCTTCTGTAAACTTAAATTAAAAAGTTAAAAAAAAAATTAGGTGGAATTAGCAGACTCACACTTCTTCCAATTGATGAGGCCTTTATTACTAGTTTCCATGTCCTTTCTCCCGATCTTTGTTTTGCATCTATGCTTCTCCCATTTCCAACCATTAGCACTATCTCAAAACTCACCTGTTGTGTTCTTACAACCACACCATATTTCAGGTGAAATGGTTAAGAATATTATATCTACATTAAACCATGTGCATCTTGTTAAGTTTCAAAAAAGTGACAAAAATAGAAATTCACAGTTTAGAGCTATCATTGTTATTAGACAGAACTCATTCCAGCTAAGTTCTAAGAGCACAGCATCTTCTATTACCCTAATAAATTAACCAGCAATGACAGTTTTGTAGAAATTAGGTTATATAAACTTGTTACCAGAAAGACACATCATTAGGTTATATTTTTAAACCTCCATATGTCATCTGAACTTAGGCAGAAAGAAACATGTAATGCGATCTTTATGACAGATTTTCTTAAATTCACCGGTTTTCCCATTTCTCCTGACATTTTGTTGAAATTTTAATACACTACACTTTGGCATTTGACAGGTTTGCTTCAATTAACCTTGTTAAGTAGGAGCATATGCTTTAAAATGGTAAATCATTTTCCTCCCTTTTTCTGTAAGAACTGTGGGTCAGTATAACAAGGCAGAGTTTTTAAAAATCTGTGACATCAAAGAGGCAGGTTATATTCCTTGCAAAGCAACTTCTACTTCATTTCTTTAATCACTGAGCTACTCTCCTGAGATTGAGTGGTGGGTGCAAGATGAAGAATAAGCTAAATGTGAAATAGCTTCATGGGTGGAGTAGGCCTTGTTCTATTTGAGACACAAATGTTGAATTCTTACATGGACTAGCACATGTAACAGCATAGCTGACAAAGAATGCATAATGTCAGCATTAGGAATCATGCCCAGAGAAAAAATGGGAACAACATACTAAGAAATGTCTCTTTCTTTCACTTTGTATATGCAAGATCTAAGTAAACATGTTTTATTATCTCTCTAATTGGAAAGATAACAGGTGCCAACCCACAGAAATTGGGTGCAGATACCAACAAGACTTAAAGGAGAATTCTGCTCTTTTCGAGTGTAAAAGGCAAGTAACAAAAGAGAATAAGCCACCAAACCAAGAGACTTGGTGTTGAACAATGTTCCCCTTATTGTCTCTATGAAGGGACTGACTCACAGATTATGTCCTCACAATAAGGAACATCTCCTTGCCCTATCTCCTATGACATGTCTTCTGCTATTTGTGCAGCATCTCAAGACCACTGCAGGGGAGCTGAGCAGGATTAGAGTCATAATTTGTGGGGCGCAAGATTAAAATGTGGGATCCCTTGCTCATAACTTATTCAGAATTTCAGAGCTATGATAACAGAACATGCTACTAGCACGAGGCCATTCTAATTAGGGCTTCTGCATGCCTGACCAGATGTCATGCATAAAGCCAACCCTGATAAAAGTTTAACTATGTGGGCAGACACAGCCAAGCTTCATGCCCATTTCTGCATGTATTCTGACACAAAATTGTTCATCTAAGATCTTGGGAAAAGGTTTATGTGATAGTATTTATGATTCTCATTATATCTCCTTCATACAGAAATGATCAGATATCTATGTAAATAATAATAATCATTAACATTTTGAATTGAAAGAATACTATCTGGTCTAACTCCTTCATTCTATGAAGAATTCAATTCATGTTTGGCCACTAATTAATTGCTCTAACTTAGGTATCTCGACCTCAAATACAATGCTTTTTCAGAAACAGTATAGGCCAGAGTGATTACTAATGGCTCAGACTTTGGAACCAAACAGCCTGGGCCCAAATTCTGACTCTACTCTTCTGTATAATCTTGGGCAGGATGCTTAATTTGTCTACACTTCACTTTCCTTATGTGCAAGGAATTCAAACACTTCCTGACATATAAAGAATGTTTAAGGAATGTTAACTGTTAATATTTCATGCATCACCTTCAGAAACACTTTATTTGAAGTTTTATAGATAAACACATTGATTAGTAAGTGAAATCAAAGCTAAATTGTAGAGTTAAGTAGATTAAAAGATAGTTGAATAACCTTGAAAAACAAAATTTTACTAATAAGTTCATGTATATGTGGCAGGGTTATTCTTATACATTATTCAGATATTTTCTTAACATTTTAAAATAAAATGTATGTTATATGATTATAAAATTCATTAGTGACAAAATTCTGAAAGTTTTTTTTAAGAATTTGGATGCAGAAATGACTGACAAAAGAAAATACTAAAGTAAATAAGATTAAATTTTATATAAGTGATCTGATTTTTTTTTTTTGGTGAAAAATTATAAAAGTTACTTGATTGAAAAGTTGACTGAAAATTCCACATGAAACCAGGAAATGCTGTCATTTTCCAGAAAGTAAGTACAATAAATATACTTACATTAAAAGAGTATCCAGTGAATAAAAGCGTGAAAGTGGTCAAATTTGATTTTATTGTCATTTTTACAGTGGGGCCAAAAGAAATTACTAAGTTTTCTCAATACACTCCTTTTATCAACTCTTTAAAAATGTAAGAAACATTTTAACATGTGAGTAGTATAAAAAGGTCATGGGTTGGATTTGGCCTATGAGTCATAGTTTGCCAACCATGATCTAAACACTCTCATCTAGCTAAAACACGGAGATTGTTAAAGTTTGTAAGTTTCCTATTACATATGATCTATAAGAAACCACTTTAATTTTACCTTAAAAAGTACAGATACAGGGCAGTGCCTGTGGCTCAGTGGGTAGGGCGCTGGCCTCATATACCGAGAGTAGCGGGTTCAAACCCAGGCCCAGGCAAATTGCAACAAAAAAATAGCTGGGTGTTGTGACAGGCTCCTGCAGTCCCTGCTACTCGGGAGGCTGAGGGAAAAGAATGGCATAAAACCAGGAGTTGGAGGTTGCTATGAGCTATGTGACACCCCACAGTATTCTACCGAGGGCGATAAAGTGATACTGTCTCTAAAAAAATAAAAAAAAAATATATATATATATATAAACAGATATAAAAATATTTATCTCCAAAAAAATACGCTAATGTTAGAATGTTTCTGTTAATACTCAAAATATACTTTGAGAGAAATAATACTACCAGAGATATCAGAGATAAAAAGGGACATTTCATAATGATAAAAAGGAAAATTCATCAAGAAAACATAATAATTATCAATGTGTAAGTTCATAAATCAAAGTTTTAATATTCATGAAGCAAACAGGGAATCAAAGAAGAAAATAAAAATTACACAAATATAGAATGAAATTTTATACTCCTTTCTCCCCAGTATTTGATAGAATTAGAAAAATGTTAATAAAAACATATCAGACATTAACAACCCTATTAAACATCTGGAACTAATTGTCATGTATATTCTTTCAGCTGAAGAATACACATTTTAAATTTAACATTAACATTTTAGGAAAACAAATAAAGTAGGACTTAAAAAGAATTATGTACCTTTAAGGCTCAATGTAGGAAAAGAAGCAAAATTTCTAATCAGTGACCCATGGTTTTACCTAAAATATCTAGAGGGAAAAAAAGAATAACATAAATACAAAGCAAGTATAGGAAGAAAGGGAAAAAGAGCAGAAACTGACTAAAGAAAAAATAAGGAGAAAATAGAGAAAGCAAACAGAGCTAAAATATGATTCTTTGAAAACACCAACAAGTTGACAAACATCTAGAAAAACTGATCATCAAGAATGCATTATCACCATATCAAGAATGCACAGAGATTTTACTACAAAGTTATGGATATTAAAAGGATGCTAAAGAAATACTATGAATGACCTCATGTCAAATTGCAATATCATAGAAGAAATGAAAAATTTTCTTGAGAAGTTCAACTAACCAAGTGTGATGCAAGAAGAAACAGAAAGCCCGATCTGTTAAAGTTCTGTATCACATAAAGACAATGAATTGATCAAAAAGTTCCACAAAAAGAACATGTTCCAGCTCCATCCATGTAAAGGGGAAAGGGAGGGGAGGGGAGGGGGGAGGATGGGTAGAGGGAGGGCAATTAGTGGGATCACACCTATGGTGTATCTTAGCAGGGTACTGGTGAAACTTATTAAATGTAGAGTATCAATGTCTTTATATAGTGATCAAGAAAATGCCATAAAGGGTATCTCTAACAGTAAGATCAAAATATTTCTGATTGTATATGAAGCTTATTCTGCCCTATGATTGCACCAATGTACACAATTATGATTTAATAAAATTATTTTTAAAAATACTATTTAAATAACCAGATGGAAAGGTTATTAAACCTAAATCAACTCTCATTCCAGTTGTGCAAGCAGAGAACTTTCTATTCTTTCCAAACACTTAGTAAGATTACAGAAAGTCAACACTTGGAAACCCTAAAACCTCAAGCATCATGCAGCTACCTATAAGCAGTTTCAACATCTAAAATGAGATATGGCTATAGGTATTCAGCCATACCAGCTGATGAGTGAAGTAAAATGGACAAAATAACATTCTAGAGCAAAAAGAGAGGACTGATGAAAATTCTGCTTGCACTGGATTTGGAATATCTGGATCAGTTTATAGAATTTTGTTTAATTAAGCAAATCAAACCAAATTATCTTATACTTTACTTTTTAAAATCATTATCTGTCTAAATTTCTACTTCTCAGAACAAACTTATTTATTTTAAAAGCCAAATTAACGTGAAAGATTTATATTTCCATTTTCTTGGCATTGTCAATGGTTATAGTACTGAGGATTACTTTATTTCTCAGTGTGCACCAAACGCTGTTATGTTTGATGCTCCCATTTTCCTGTCACATCTAACACAGTGCCTGAAACCCAACAGGTGATCAATAAATGTTTGACAAATCAATGAATTTGTAAACTCCTCATATTTTTAAATTATTTGCTCCATTGCTTTTAGTTACAGCTATTTGAGAATCAAAAAATAGAACTAGATTTAATAAACCAGTAGCTTATTATTTACCAAGCTATTTGTATTAACCATGACTTCCATTATTAATTGCCTTCTGTAGAGGAAATGTCCAACAATGACATGGAGAGAACAAAGCATACATGGGAGAGAAAGCAAGTAGGGAAAGCAGCAATAACCCTGAAGCAGAACTAATTGTTCCAAAACCATTGCCTTTGGCTCAAGTTGACATTATCTGTTTTTGTGCTCTCTTTTACTGTACATTGCACGTCAGCACCACTGACAGAATGCAAAACAAAACAAAACAAAACAAAACAAATTTGTCTCACTTCTTGCCATATACAGTCTACCCACACACCAAGCAAATGGTTCAAATGCCCTCACAAGAGCCTGTTTTCAGCTGTGGGTTCCACTTGCAATATGTGGGGATGTATAGAAATAGTTCCTGAGAGGAGGTCTCAGCTATGGGGGGTGAGGTACTCATTAGTTCTCATCATTTTATCTGGCAATCTTTACAAAATTATGACATAAAAACATAAGTAGCTTGGATCATTTGTTAATATTTTCCTTCTGAATCTAAATAGCTCTTTGACATCTGCATATACTGCACATATTTAAATTCAGCAACCTAATAGTCAGAATCCTCTCACAGCTGCTAATCATGATTTACCATAAATTCAGTTATTTCTTAAAATCTCAAAATCATCTATTTTGTTTGTTATAGTTATCAGATTTTAAAGAAATCATATGGTAAATTCTTTTAAAATGTTTTTCTTCATTTTTTATTGTTAGAAAAAATGGTATACCATGTAAAAAGTAAAAACTTAGTTAAATTTTTCCAACCTTCTTTCAAACTCATTCCCATCAAAAAAAATCAGTATAACACTAAAATACTTCTGCACAGAAAAGTGCCAATCAATAGATTGAAGGGACAACCTAAGGAATGGAAGAAAATGATTCCAAACCATACATCTGATAAGGAAGGAGTTAATTAATACCCAAAATATTTAAGGAACTCAAACAACTGAAAAGCAAGAACGTATATAACAGAGGTCAACAATGGAAAAGGACTTGAATAGAAATTTCTCAAATGAAGACATACAAATTCTCAACAGGTATAGGAAAATATTTTCAATATCAACAATCATTAGGGAAATGCAAATTAAAATTACAATGAGATATCACTTCACCCCAATTAGAAAGGCTATTATCTTAGGTTAAAATCTTTTGTTCATCATAAGTTAATTTTTGTAAGTGGTAAGAGATGTGGGTACTGTTTCATTCTCTTATATGTGGCTAATAGGTTTTCCCAGCACCATTTGTTAAATAGGTATTCTTTTCCCCATTATATGAATTTGTTTGCCTTGTCCAAGATCAGATGTCAATACGAGGCTGGGTTACTCTCTAGATGCTCTATTCTGTTCCACAGATCCATATCTCTATTTTTATACCAACATCATGCTGTTTTGATCACTATAGTCTTGTAGAGACATAAAACTATAAAAACCATAGAAGATAGTGTGGGAAAAACTCTTAGTCTTATTGGCCTAAGGAGAAAATGTATGAACAAGACCCCACTGGCAATAGCAGCAACAACAAAAATAAATAGGTGAGACCTGATCAAGTTAAAAAGTTTCTGCACAGCTCAGGGTACAATCAAGAAAGCATAGAGACAACCTTCAGAACAGAAGAAGATATTTGCATGGTACAAATCAACAAAGGGCTAATTATCAGAACCTAAAATAACTCAAGCAAATCAAGAAGAAAAGAATAACCACCCCAATAAAAACTGTACAAAAGACATGAATATAATAGCTCTTCATAGCTTTTCTAATGAGTCCAGGTAAATGGCTAATAAACATATAAAGAAAAATGCTCATTGGCCCTAATCATCAGAGAACTGCAAATCAAAACAACATTGAGATATCACCTAACTCCAGTGAGAATGGCCCACATCGCAAGGTTCCAAAGCTACAAACGCTGGAATGGGTGCAGAGAGAAGGGAACACTCATGCATTGTTGAAGGGACTGCCAACTACTACACCCTCTATGGATTAATATGGAAATTCCTCAAAGAACTAAAAGTAGACCTATCATGTGAACCTGTAATCCGATGACTAGGAAACCTACCTAAAATTTTAAAAATATATATTTTACGGCTTGGCACTTGTGGCTCAAGTAGCTAAGGTGCCAGCCACATACAACTGAGCTGATGGGTTCAAATCCAGCCCAGGCCTGCCAAACAACAATGACAGCTGCAACCAAAAAATAGCTGGGCTTTGTGGCAGGTGCCTGTAATCCCAGCTACTTGGGAGGCAGAAACAGGAGAATCACTTGAGCCTGGGAGTTGGAGGTTGCTGTGAGCTGTGATGCCACGGCACTCTACCCAGAGGGACAGCTTGAGGCTCTGTCTAAAAACAAGATATGTTTATAACAGCTCAATTCATAATTGCAAAGATGTGGAAACAATCCAAGTGACCATCAACCCATGAATGGATTAATAATGAGTTAATAAACCATGATATATGTATACCATGGAATATTATTCAGCCATAAAAAGATGGAGATATTACATCTTTGTATTTACTGGATGGAGTTGAATAACATTCTCCTTAGTAATGTGTGTCGAGAATGGGAAAACAAGCATCCCATATACTCAATACTAATTTGAAATTAGTAAATGAACAATTACAGGTCCACATGAGAGGAAAACCACAATTAAATTCAAGAAGTGAGGAGGTAGGCCAGGCGCAGTGACTCACACCTGTAATCCCAGCTCTTGGGAGGCTGAGGCAGGTGGATTGCCTGAGTTCACAGGTTTGAGACCAGCCTGAGCAAGAGTGAGACCCCCATCTCTAAAAATAGCCAGGCATTTTGGCAGGTGCCTGTAGTCGCAGCTACTTCCGAGGCTGAGGCAAGAGAATCACTTAAACCCACGAATTTGAGGTTGCTGGGAGTTGTGCTGCCACAGAACTCTACCAAGGGTGACAAAGTGAGACTCTGTCTCAAAAAAAAAAAAAAAAGACGTGGGGCAGCAGTAAATAAGGGAAGGAGCTCAGTAAGCTCCCACCTAACAAGTACAATGTAGAGGTATATGTCACACCTCCTGGTTGAAGGACTTAAATACAACTGGAACTTTTCCTGACAAATGCAAACAATGTAACCTAATCATGTGTATCCTTATCTTAATCTGAAATTTAAAGAAGATAAAAATACAAAAAAGTAATCACACTTAAAAAAATAAAAATAAATGCCCAAAAGACTTAATGTCTTTTTTATTTAACTTTTTATTACATCATAACTGTGTACAATTATAGGGTACAAAATGCTGATTTGATAAGTAATGGGAAATGCTTAAATCAGACTAATTAACATGACCAACATCTCACTTATTAGTTGTGGTAAGACATTTATACTACACTTAGTACTTTTGAAATGTACCATCAGTTTACAGATTTATGTCAATTCTAAAATAAACATTAGCAGAAATTGCTTCACAACTGGATAAATGAATTCTAACATTCTTTGAAAGACTGGATATATAAAAATAGCTATAAATGTTTTTATACTACCAGATGTAAACAGCATTTTTTTCTTTTTTTATTTCTTTTTTGCTTTTTTTATTAAATCATAGCTGTATACATTAATGCAATCATGGGGTACAATGTGCTGGTTTTGTATACAATTTGAAATATTTTCATCTAACTGGTTAACATAGTCTTCATGGTATTTTCTTAGTTACTGTGTTAAGACACTTGTATTCCATATTTAATAAATTTCACATGTACCCCTGTAAGATGCACCATAGGTGTGGTCCCACCAATTACCCTCCCTGCATCCATCCTCCCCCCCATCTCCTTTCCCCATATTCTTGGGCTATAATTGGGTTTCATAGTAGGTATAAGTACATTGGATACTTTTTCTTCCATTCTCGAGATACTTTTCTAAGAATATGTACAACATGGAATATTATGCAGCCAAAAAGATGGAAATTTTACCTCTTTCATGTTTACTTGGATGGAGCTGGAACATATTCTTCTTAGTAAAAATGTTTAAGAGCATTAAACAGCATATCAACAGTATGCAGCATATTGCTAAAATGAGGATTGACAGACAAATTAATGAAACCTATAAGATAATACAAAAATCTAGTCCATTTTCTATCATACATAAAATTTTTGTACATCATCAAAACATGGCCACAAATATTAGCATCAGAAATCAACAAATAGTATCTATTAGAAAGATTAAAGGCAAGTAATTATCTCAAGATTCACACACACTGTCAGTTAAAGAGAAAGTAATTTTGAAAAATTTGCCATTGTTAATAGCTGAATATGTATCCTTGAAGTTGTTTTCCATGAGCATGCAAACAGCAAGAGAGACACACACATTTGTGGACTCATTGACATATACAATCATTCATATTCTGTTTCCTGATTTTCTATGATCCTTGCCCTCACTGGCCTTGTAATTCCATTTTCTATTCAGTGTATCAGTTTGTATGTGTGTGACCTAGTAGACCCACACAATACAGAGTCAAAGAATTAGTTAAATCCATCTAGGTGCTTTTTGTTTATAAATCTTTGGGTACTCGTAACTTGAGACTTCATTTAATTACAAAAATAATAAAACTTCATCAGCACATAAATAAATCAAAATACCAATAGCTTAAACTATTAAATCAGAAACATTAAATTATTCATTTAACCCATATTTAAATGCCTACCATGTACTAAACAGTCCTAGGAATTGTTGATGCAAGGAGAAAATAAAGTCTAATCAGTAGAACTAATAGCCAAATCTATTATAAGTGAAGTTTTCACTTTAAGCATTTGTATCCTTTCATTAACAGTGATATCTTTTTGCCTTGCATGTTCACAGGAAAAAAATTAATGCAATTTTTTTTTTTTTATTGTTGGGGATTCATTGAGGGTACAAGAAACCATGTTACACTGGTTGCATTTGTTAGGAAAAGACCCTCTTACAATCGTGTTTTGCTGCCAAAAGGTGTGGCAAACACCAAGACCCCAAGACCCCACCCCCCTTACTCCTTCCCTCTCTCTGCTCTTCCTTTCCCCACCCCTCCCTCATTCTTCTTCTCTCTGCTCTCCCCTTCCTTCACCCCCACCGTGTCAATAATTGTCATTAATTGTCATATCAAACTTGAGTACATGGGATTCATGCTTCTCCATTCTTGAGATGCTTTACTAAGAATAATGTGTTGCATTTCCATCCAGGTTAGAACAAAGGCTGTAAAGTCTCCATTTTTTTTTAATGGCTGAATAGTATTCCATAGTGTACATATACCATAGCTTGTTAATCCATTCCTGGATTGGTGGGCATTTAGGTTGTTTCCACATTTTGGCGATCGTAAATTGAGCTGCACCCCATGTACTCGAGTTTGATATGAGGACAATTAATGACAATTATTGACAGGGTGGGGGTGAAGAACGGGGAGAGCAGAGAGAGGACCAATGAGGGAGGGGTGGGGAAAGGAAGAGCAGAGAGAGGGAAGGAGCGAGGGGAGTGGGGTCTTGGGGTCTTGGTGTGTGCCACACCTTTTGGGGGCAAAACATGATTGTAAGAGGGACTTTTCCCAACAAATGCAACCAGTA